>JAJPUD010013966.1:0-42239 GCA_023553655.1 Myrmecobius fasciatus | reverse complement strand
TCAATTTATTTCCCCATTCTTCTTCTAGCTCTCTTTTGAGATTCTTAATGCAATCATCCAGGTAAGCCTTCTGAAAGGGAGACCAACTTAAGTCTGCCTTTGTGGCTTCATCTGGGATTGTTTTCATAATGTCAGGATCTGGGGACTGTTCTATTTTTTCTCCGTAAAAGCTTTCTATGGTGAGAGCTCTCTTCTGCTTCTTGCTCATGATTTAAAGTTGGGATATTGGTCAAAAGCCGAGAAAACTGCAACAATTTATATTTGCCCTGGGGCAGTTTGCCGAGTTGACTTCCGGGTCTGAGGCTGGTCGGGCTAGATTCGCACCAGGACCACGTTTTCAGCTGTTCTCATCCACCCCCTTCCAAAGGCAGATCTGCCAAAGCACCTGCCCGCAAGCAGAGCAAAGTGGCCCAGGCGTCTCCCAGGGGCTTCCTGGGTGCCCAAAATCCGCCCCTCTATCGCAGCCCTGACTTCCGCCCCGGCTGGAGTCCGATCGCGACCGGAGGCCGATTTCCCCTGATGCTAACCTTCTCCGGAGTTCTTTCAAGGTAGATCTTTTATAGAAGTGCGTTGTAGTCCAAATGCTTGGCGAGGACCTCACTCGGAAACCAGTTTTAAGGCTTGCTTTGTCTGGGTTGGGGGAATGTCGGAGGGAGTTCACAGAGAAAGCTGTCCGCAGTTCGCCATCTTGGCTCCGCCCCCAAGACTTGTTCCCTATTTTTTCAAATAGCTTATATAATATTGGAGTTAATTGTTTTTTAAATGGTAGAATTCACATGTAAATCCTTTTGCTCCTGGGGATTTTTTGTAGGGAGTTGATGAATAGCTTGCTCTATTTCTTTTTCTAAAATGGAACTATTTAAATAATTTATTTCCTGTTCTGTTCATCTTTTTGTAGGTATTCAGGTATTCCTCCATTTCACTTAGGTTATTACGTTTATTGGCATAAAGTTGGACAAAGTAACTTTTAATTATTGCTCTGATTTCTTCTTCATTGGTGAAAAGTTCTCCCTTTTCATTTTTGAGACTAGCTATTTGATTTTCCTCTTTCCTTTTTGTAAATAAATTAACTAAAGTTTTATCTAATTTGTTGGTTTTTTCATAAAACCAACTTTTAGTTTTATTTATTAATTCAATAGTTTTTTTTAATTTTCAATTTTATTAATCTCTTCTTTTAAAGCTTGATATTTGATTGGGGGGGTTAATTTGTTTTTTTTTTCTAGTTTTTTTTTTAGTTGTAATCACAATTCTCTGAGTTTCTCTTTCTCTATTTTATGCAACTAAGCATCTAGAGATATAAATTTTCCCCTGATTACCGCTTTGGCTGCATCCCACAAATGTTATTCCATTATAGTCATTCTCTTTGATGAAATTATTAATTGTGCCTATGATTTGATGTTTCACCCATTCATTCTTTAGGATGAGATTACTTAGTTTCCAATTATTTTTGATCTATATTCTCCTGGCCTTATATTGCATGTGATTTTTATTGCAGAATGATCTGAAAAATGCATTTACTATTTCTGCTTTTCTGCATTTGATTTTGAGGTTTTTATGCCTTAACACATGGTCAATTATTATATGTTTCATGAACCACTGAGAAAAAAGTAAATTCCTTTCTGTCTCCATTTAGTTTTCACCAAAGATCTATCATACCTAACTTTCCTAACATTTTGTTTACCTCCTTAACTTCTTCCTTATTTATTCTGTGATTTTATTTATCTAGTTCTGAGAGAGCAAGGTTGAGATCCCCCACTAGTATAGATTTGTTCTCTATTTCTTCTTGCATCTCTTTTAATTTCTCCTTTAGGAATTTCCATGCTATACCATTTGGTGCATATATGTTTCATATTGATATTGCTTCATTGTCTATGGTATCCTTTAGTAAGATAGAGTTTCCTTTCTTCTGTCTTTTAATTAGATCTATCTTTGCTTTTACTTGATCTGAAATCAGGATGGCTATCCCTGCTTTTTTTTTTCTTCACCTGAAGCATAGAAGATTCTGCTCCAGCCCTTTACCTTCACTCTGTATGTGTCACTATGCTTTAAATACGTTTCTTGTAAACAACATATTGTAGAATTCTGGCTTTTAATTCAGTTTGCTATCTACTTCTGTTTTATGGGGGAGTTCATCCCATTCACATTCACAGTTAAAATTACTAATTCTGTTTTCATGCCATCTTATTTATCCCAGGTTATTCTTTTCTTTTTCCTATTCCTCTTCCCTCCTCTTCAGTATTTTGCTTTTGATGACCACCTCCCTCAAACACCTCCCTTTTTTTACATATTTCCCCCAATTCTTCTGTTTTCCCTTATATTAGTCTTTCCCTTTCTTTTCCCTATTTCCCTCCTACTTCCCTATAAATGAGTTAAGTTTCTTTGCGATACCAAATATGTCTGATATTTTCTGTTAGAGCCAAAGTAAGATTAACACAATGCTCATCCCCCTCCCTTCTTTCCCTCAATTATAATAGGTTTTTTTTGCCTCTTTGTGAGATATAATTTCTTTTATTTTTACCTTCTTTTCCCTCTTATTCCAGTATGATACCCTTTCCACCTCTAGTTTCTTTTCCATATTATTGTAATAAAATCAAATTATACCCACATTCTCTAATTATACTCATAACAGAAATAGAGTTCTCAAGAGTTCTTTCCTTTTTACCTTTCTATACTTCTCTTGAGTTCTGTGTTTAGAGATCAAATTTTTTGTTCAGTTCTGGTCTTTTCATTAGAAATAGGTGAGATTCTGAATTGAATATCATTGAAGGTTCTCTTTTAGGAGGTGATCGGTGAATTCTTTCAATGGCTATTTTACCTTCTGATTCTAAAATATCAGGGCAATTTTCTTTTATGGTTTCCTGTGAGATAATGTCTAGGTTCTTTTTTTCATCATCACTTTCAGGAAGCCCAATAATTTTTAGATTGTCTCTCCTAAAGCTATTTTCCAGGTCAGTTGTTTTTCCTAGGAAATATTTCATATTTTCTTCTATATTTTCTTTTTTTTTATTGTTTGATTCTTGAAGTCTTATTGAGTCATTCACTTCCATTTGTTCAATTCTAATTTTTAGTGAATTATTTCCTTCAATTACCTTTTTTAGTTTCTTCTGCAATTGGCCAATTATTTTTTTTGTACATTGCCTTCTTTTTCCATTCTTTCTTTCAATGATCTCATTTCATTTCCCCATTTTTCTTCTAACTCTATTTTAAGATCCTTTATGTAATCTTCCAGGAAAGCCTTGTGAAATGGGGACCAGCTCATGTCTCTCTTTTGGGCTTGTCCTGAGTTGCTTTGCCTTTAGGAATTTCAGAATTTGAGGTCTGTTCTTTTCTCTCTCCATAAAAACTGTCTATGGTGAGAGTTCTTTTTGATTTTTTATTCATTTTTTTAAGGTTTGAGATCTGTTCAATGCAAAGGAGTGACAGCTGCTTTAATTTGCTCTGAGGCAGTTCTACTGATTGATTTCCAGTGTTGGGTAATGGTGGCTAGGTCTGCTGTTTTTCTGGGGCTCAGTGGTTTACAATTTGTCTGTTATAAAAGGCAAATCTGCCAAACCACCTGCTTGCAACCAGCACAGAATAGCCTAAGATGCTCACAGAAGCTTCCCAGGTGTGTAGAAGCTACAACACTCTGACTCCCAGCCCAGCTTCCTGCCCAGGTCTCCTCTGCTGTCTGGGTTTGCCAGACATGTCCCCCTGTCTGATTGAAACAGACTGTTCTGAAGTTCTTTTAAGGTATCTTCTTCTAGAAATGTGTTTTACTCCAAATATTTGTGGATTCTTTGACTTCAAAAACACTTTAAAGGCTTAATCTGCTGTTTGTTTGAGAGAAGGTTAGAGGAGATTACAGAGAGTCATGTCTGCTCTTCATCTTGGCTCCACCCCCAGGAGTTTGTAATGTAAGTTTTTTAAAAAGAATGAAAGATGAGTTTTTCTGAGTGGTGGCTCTATTTTCTATTTGTCTGTAAATCCCCAGCAAATAGTATTTAGTACTTATAGCTGGAACTTAATTGAATTTGTGGGGGACATTATGTGTAATAGGAAAAAAGGGTACTGCCATTAGAAGTAGTGTGAATGGATAAGAAAGAGCTGGTCCAGGAGGTGAGAGAGAGATAGAAGATTTTTAAACAAAGGTTTTTTTTTTTATTTTTACAATTCTAAATTATTCTGCTCAAATTCTTTCAACTCAGAATTATAAGGTTCTAGGACTGATTTATTTATTGCATTTGCTATTTGTCTGAATACTATTCACTTTTTAAAAGTTTGCTTACCTATCTGGTTTTCTAGCTATTTATTTGGAATTACATTTATCCCTTTTTCAATTCAGAGTATACAGACTGTATGAAATGGTATACTGAAAGAGTAGTAACTCTGGAATCTGAGGATGTGGGTTTAAATCCCACTTCTTATGTTTACCATCTGTGTAACCTTGAACAAACCATTACTCCTCTGAATGATCAGAAGTCCTATATGCATGGTGACAATGTGCTGGTAATTTGATTCCTTACCAGGAATACCCAAAAGGAGAGCAAAAGAATAAAATGCTGTCATATTTGAAGTATGGCAACTTCCCTTTTCTAGTTGTTTTGGCCTGAAGGGCCATGAAGATTGGCATTCTTTGGGGTTGGCCTCCAGTTTCTTCATATGTAAAACAAAATGTTTAGAGTAGATATTCTCAGAAGTTCTTAACAGAGCAAAATTATACTGCCTTTTACAATACGAGCATTTTTCACTTATTATTTACTGGAAGACAAGGGTCTGGGAAAGGCTTCTGGCAGAAAATGAGATTTAAGTTGAGTCTTGAATGAAACTAAAAGAAGCTAGGAGTCAGAAGTGAGAAGGGCTATATTACAGACACATAAGATATGCAGTACAAAGGCATGGAGTCAGGAGATGAAGTTTAATGTGTGGAGAATGACAAGTAGCACAGGTAAATGAATCTTAAAATATATTGAAGGTGATAAATATGAGTGGAAAGAACTTTAAATAAAAGAGCAGCTAGATGGTTCGCTGGAAAAAAAAACTGAGTCCACAGTAAGGAAGATTCATCTTCTTGAGTACAAATATGACCTCAGGAACTTACTAGCTGTATGATCTTGGGTAGTTCACTTAACCCTGCATCAATTTCCTCATCTATAAAATGAACTTGAGAAGAAAATAGCCAGTATCTGCCAAGACAGCCCCAAACAGGGTCACAAAAAGCTGTACATGACTGAAAATATGACTAAATGATGAAACTTGAAAGTAATACAGAACCATTGGAGGTTACTGAGCAGAAGACTGATAAAGTTGGATTTTATGATTCTGACAATGGACTGGAAAATGGATTGTAATTAGAAGACTTGAAGTGGCAAGTCCCAATAAAAGATTATGCTAATAGTCTAGGTGTAAGTCATGAGAGCTTTCTTCAGAGGGGTGATTATATGAGGAGAGAAAAAAGAAATTTTATGAAACATTGTGAATGTAAGACATGCAAGATTTGACAATAGACTGAATATGTGGAGTAAGGGAGACTCTAAAGAGTCTGAAGTGATATCAAAATTGTGAGACAAGGTAACTAGGACAATGGTGGCATCTAAAAGAAATCAAGTGACAATAAACGTAGGAATCATAGTCATTTAGCTGAATAATATTTATGCTGTGATCTATACAGAGATTTGTGATTTCATCGTTATGAGGATTTAGTTTCTTTTAGTAGTGCTTAAGTACTTGTTATCCCTTGGGCACTAGGGATATAAAGGAAAAAAAAATGTTCCTTGCCTCAAGCAGTTTATATAAACTACTGATGCAGATCACAGCTGATCTGTGTCCCCTTGTCTTATGATCTGGGGATAAGACCTGAAAAGCATCCAATAGCAAAAATATGAGAGTTTCTATATTCATGCTGCAATTCTATAGGGATTTGCAATCTTGTAATATTCTGTCTTTCTCCCCTCCCCCACCCAACCTCAACTCAAACAGAGGAGCAAATTAGGCAGTTAAAAAATAGCAAGAAAGTCTCTTTTAAAAAAGTTCAACTCTGGACAACCCCAAAGAATGCCAATCTTCATGACCCTTAGGGCCAAAACAACTAGAAAGGGGAAGTTGCCATACTTCAAATATGACAGCATTTTATTCTTTTGCTCTCCTTTTGGGTATTTCTGGTAAGGAATCAAATTACCAGCACATTGTCACCATGCATATAGGACTTTTGATCATCCAATATTCAATTGGGAGGGAGGGAGTCTTCTACAAACTCCTATTATAATTTAAAAGTAGCAGAGTATGTAGGTGAATGCAATGGATGTCAAAATAGATGTATCTGTATGTGTGTATACTTTCACAGAAAAGTCCCCTACCCCCTATATTTATTTCCTGAACCCACTTCTCCCTGTCCCCCAGCACCCTTCCACAGAGAAATGAAGAAGATCTCATAAGGAGTTTTAATCGGACTCCCAATGTAACATGGATGACACAGACATTTGGCCAAATGCTGAAGAAATGTGCCTTATTTATTCAGCATTTTAGGAATCTACAGGGAAAAGTGCCCATGGCAAGTTAGGTTGCAGTAACAATCTGTGCATTTTAAACTGTCTGCATCTACTTAAGTTATTATAACTACTCCCAGTAGTATGATTAAATACAAATAGTGTTTCCATATATTTTAACCATAGTCTTTTCCTATTCTGTACTAGAACAGATACTTAAGATACAAGATTCTCAAATGAAATACTATCTTTGGGAATAATTGCCCAAATGTATATGGTTATTGCTTGTAAGGTTGTACATACCAGTTAAAATTAACGGTGCAGAGAGAAATCATTTCTAATCCACAGAGAAGGGAGATAAAGGAATTAAAATTCTTTCTCCTTTCCTAGATAAAAGGGTTTCTATGTAACTTAGCCTCCATCTGTCAGAAAGACACTTAATAAAATGCTAGTATTTGTCAATTATGTGCATTTATACGATGAATATCTAATTCTATTTTTTTTCCTCTGTTAATATTCTCTCTGGAAGAGAGGACTAAAGGACACCATCAAAGAAACACATGTTCCTAAAATAAATTGCCTCAACATGTGCTGAGAGCAAGGAATAATAAGTGGACAGCCTAGGTTCTCCATAAGTATCCTTGAAGTGTCAAGAAAATGTGGGGCTCCAGTCACTGGGTGTATCCCCTGAAGTGAATAGAAATCACATAAGATAAGTTGGCATTGATGAGTTATGATAACACAAACGCAAAATTAAATCTCAGATCCAGTAGAATATTTGAATATAAGGGAAAGCAAATGGGATATAGTGGTCATACCATTATGCATTTTGTCCTTGACTAAAGGCAGAACAGTCATTTTTTGGCTCATAAGATTATAATCTTAAAGCTGGAATGAGACCTTGGAAATTAATAGAATCATAGGCTTAGATTGAAGGGAATTTAAGATTAATCTAATCTAAACTGCTTCATTTTACAGTTGGGAAAATAAGTCTCAAAGAAGATCGAAGGCCTAAGGCCCAAGGACACCATTAAACAATGCCAGAGTTATAATATGAAGTGATAGCTTCTGTCTAAAGACCCAGTGATTTTCCCCCAATAGCATGATGCCTCATGTATTAACTGTTAGAACTGAAACACAAGTCAAAATTAGAGGCAAAATAATCAAATTTTATTTATTAAGTACCTATTATGCATAAAGAGTAGCAAGGAGCTCAGTGGATAAGAGCACTGGGTCTCATGTCAGAAAGACAGAAGACTAGAGGTTAACTCTGACTTCAGACACTTACTAGTTATGTGATCCTGGGTAAATTACTTAACCTCAGCCTGCAAACAAAATCCCAAACCAAATCAAACCAAATGTAAAAACCTTGGAAACTAGAGAAGGAAATGGCAAACCACTCCAATATCTTTGTTAAGAAAACTCCATGAAGATTTGGTTTATGGGTCACAAAGAGTTGGATGCAACTGAATGACTAAATAGCAACATAAACCACAATGTTAGATGTTAGGAATATCAAGGCAAGAATAGTCCCCATTTCTAAGCAGCTTACAGTTTTCTGGTTTTCAGCTGATTGAAGTGGAATAGTGTGAGGGTTGATGTTCACCTCTTCTTGTGCCATAGCTATGCCTTGACATTGAATATTTCTATTGCCTATACACACTTCCCTCTCACATACCTCATAGAATTCCTAATTTCCTTAAAAATGTTTTAAAATATCCATGGCTAGAAAAAGACGGCTAATGTCCCTTTCTCTATGTATTTAACTATCTTTCATTTGTTTTGTAATATCTATGTAACCATATGTATTCTGTATTTATTTATATACATATGCACATTTTTGTTTGAATATTGATGTATATCAGCCAATAAAGATTTAATAAATACCCTAAAGTGTGCCTGATAGAGGGACAGAGAGAGGAAGGGAATGAAAAGGAAGAAAAGAAAAAAAAAGGAAAATAAGTGTCTGCCTTCAAGGATGTTACATTCTGGGGGAAAGAGAGAAGTGAGCAGTATGCACATAGATACATTAATACAAGATGTATATAAGGTTCACATGAAGTAATTTCTGGTGGGAGGCCATTAGTAATTTTAGGAGGTCAAAATAGGTCTTATGTATTAGAGGCATAAGTTGAGCTAAACACTGAAAGAAACTAGGAATTCTTAAAAGGTAAAAGAAAAGATAAAATATCTAAGTGATAGCAATGACAAAGATATGGAGAGAAGAGATTGTGTGACATGCATGCCAGACAGTTTGGCGGAATCAAAAGAAAAAAAAGTCAGTTTGCATAAATTTTTGTGAAAATGATTGAGTCATCCTAGTCATGGGCTGCTTTGGGCAAAACAGTTTAGGACTTTTAAGCCTAATGCATTAGTCAAGACAAAGTTGAATGGATTTTCTTTTTCCTCTTCTCTCTTGCAGTCTTAAAAATAAAACCAAAGAAAATAAGTGACTGTTGACATTGTGAAAAAATATTCTTTAGCTTTTCTAGTAGGCAGACATTCGGTAAGTACTTGTTTTTTTGATTGGCTGCTGGAAGTTAGAAAGCTCATTCAAAGAAAGAGGTCACTAATCTCTACAGTTTGCAGCTGGGGAAGCCACTTTATTCTTGGTACCCCTCACCCCATTTTTAAGTAGGACTGCTGCTGGGGTCAAGAAAATGTTGTCCAGCAAGGTTTACATCATAAGGAAGACCTCAAATCCCTTAACAATGCTTTCTCCACTTCATCAGTAAATGACACTTGGGATTCCAGTTGTATAGTATCTCCTCACTGGTTAGCTTTGTTTGAAGATATCAAATATTTTGGTTAGGCATGATTGGCATGCAGAAGAATGAACTATTACATATGGAAGAAATATTTTAAAGACTACTTTAGGGCATGTAAAGCAACAGGAAAAAGTGAATGTGTGGTTAAACATTTTCTTGCCAACCTTTCAAGTCATCTCAACAGGAACTACATTTTGAAAGGTGCACTGATAAATCTTTACAAACTGCTCTCCAAAAAAACAAAAATAAAAACAGGATAAACTTGCTATATACTTTTTTTTTTTGCTTTTTGCTGAGGCAATTGAGGTTAAGTGACTTGCCCAGAGTCACACAGCTAGGGAATGTTAAGTGTCTGAGATCAGATTTGAACTCAGGTCTTCCTGACTTCAGGGCTGGTGCTCTCTCCACTGTGTCACCTAGAAGCCCCTCATTATATACTTTTAAATTTAATCTGAATCATTAAGATTTTCTCTCTTACTTTTTATGTCTAGATGACTAAAAAACAATAAATGAAACCTGTTTTGTAGCATTTCTTGATTTTAGAGGTATACAAGTTCATACTGAAATTTTGATATCAGTATTCAGGAGTAAAGAATTCTAACACATCCTAAAAATCACTAATTGTACTGGGTTCAATGAAGGAGCATAGAACTAGACCTGGAAGGGGCCTCTGATTTTATCTAGTGCAACTGCTCCATTCCATAGAAGAAGTAATGAAAACTCAGAAAATTGGCTTGTCCACGTTCACAAAATTAGAAAAGTTATAGGAAATATTTGGACCTAAGTCCTCTACTCTGAATTAGCATTTTTTCTACTGCTATATTTCTTGACATTGCCCAGCTAATAATGATTGTTCAAACTGGGAAATTAAGCAAGTAATATAGAAGAGAACCTTGGTGGTCCACTGCAAATAGGTTCATGACAAGAGTGAATCTGGAGCCATGGGTACTGATGAAGAAGACACTCAAAATGTGGTTTGTATAGGTAAAGAAGATACTTTCCATTCTACCAGGAAATAAGTTTCTTTCAAAAACATGGGAAGAAAGCTCCAAGAGGATGAGAGAGGTAAAAAAAAAAAAAGACTTTACCTCATACGTGTGCTAGCAAATTGGCTCTAGAGAAAGGCTTGTTGTCATTTCAGTGGGAGTTTTGAAAATCATCAAATGTTATAAATTAGGGGTTAATTTTTTTTGATTATCTAAACTCAAGAAATTGATGGAAAATTTGTTAATAATTGCAGATTAAATTTGAAAGTGTCAGATTTTTTTTGGAAAGGCCTTTGTTAAACATATATCAGAACACTCCTGTACAGTTGCTGTTGTTGTTTATTCTTCATTCTCAAAAAGGATTATGACATCAGGAAGGTGATGCTATGGCATGCAAGTGAATTGAATTTAAGTGAGGATGGCCTGTGCAAAGTCAGCTGCCTCACTTTCCCCTCCAGAGGCATTTGAATCCAATGGCAAGATACTGAGCAGGATGACTGGAGATGGTCCTTGCAGTAGGGTTATAGATGACAATTCAAGTTCGTTTATAAATCCAGGTTTATAATTACAGAAAAATTAGGAAATTCTCTAGGAAGATTGGAAGATTTTTTTTGTTTATTAGTTTTCAATTCTTATTTCACGTATAATTAAGAAGATAGAAAGTAATAGTATCTAACACAAAGAAAAGGAGTAGTGTGTTTGTGTGTATGTAGGTAATATTGGCTTTCTCTAATGTGGGGTTGGGAGGGAGGTAGAGAAACAGTTCAGAACTCAAAATGTCACAGATAAATGAAGAGGTAAAGAAGTTAAATAATTTTAAAGTTTGCTGTTTAAAATTACTAATACTAACCATTATTATAGTAATATATAATGGACATATACCACATAACTATATATTAATTATTTAATTATTGTGATTATGTAATAGTTATTTAAAATTAGTTCAACTTTTTACTTAAAGAAAGGAAGGAATGAAGCAAGGAAACAAGGAAGGAAAGAAGAAATCATTTTAAAGTGTAGAGAACTGGATTCCAAGGCAGGAAGACCTCTATTCAAATGCTGCCTTAAGCACTTACTGGTACATAGTGGCTATGTGACCTTAAGCAAGGCACTCAATCAGTGTCCCAAGTAATTTTATTAGTAGGGGTAGATTCTTCAACAGGCATTGTCTTATACTAGTCTGATGAAATGATCATGTAAACACATACATGACATATATAGATAGACAAATATACATACATTCACTGTATATATGTGTATACGTGTGTGTGTCTATGTGTGTGTAATATGTGTGTATAAGTGGGTAGCTTGATGGCACAGTAAACTGCTAGATCAGAAAGAAAGACGAGTTCAAATCCTGTGTTAGAAAATTACTTTTTCCATGATCCTGAACAAATCAATTAATCTCTGCCTTAGATTTTTCATCTATAAAATGGGGAAAATAATAGCATTTACCTTGCAGAGTTGTTGAGATTAAAAAGAAATTTTATTTGTAATGACACTACAAACCTTAAAGTATTATATCACTATTAGCTTTTATTGTATTATTATAGCTTCTTATACTTCTGTTTCTCATATACTATATTCTATTACATTTTTAATCTTTGAACTGGTTGTGCCCCATTCCCAGAATGCTTCCTCCTTACTTTCACCTCTTAGAAACCTTAACCCTCCCTTCCTTTAAGACTCAGTTCCCTATCATTTCTAACACTATTTCTGGCTCTAGTTTTCTCATCTCTATTTCTATTTCCTTATATTAATAGAGGTATAGAAAGATGTAACTCTCTCAATGGACAGATATTATTTCTTGCCTCTGTAAATTCTCAGTATTTAACCTAATATATACTATGTTCCTAATAAATATTTATTTCTTGATATTGCTACATAGAGAAATGGAGATAGAGGGAAAGATGAGGGAAACAAGCAGAGAGAAAGAGAGAAAGAAGGACAAAGAGACAGAGAGACAGAAAGGGACAGAGGCAGAGAGGTTTTTAGAGAGATTAAGACTTTCTGAAGGGAAAAGCACTTCCCGTGCTCCATAAGGTAAAGAGAATTCAGATTCCATTAAGACAGTCTATCTATTAAAACTATGACAATGATAATCTCCCAACAGGATACAACAGCCTAACATGAATGGAAAGGGAATGTACTATCTTTACTACATACGCTTTCAAATTATAACAAGGAGCTTTGGAAAAGTTATAATCATATAGCCAAAGATGTTTATGTATTCATTACAAGTGATCCACATGGCAATGATTGAAACTACTAGAGGGGAGGGAGGGAGGGAGAGAATAAGCATCTATTTGATACCTACACTATGCTAGACACTGTGCACTTAAAAAAAAAACTATCTCATTTGATAGTATTATTTAATTATTGATGATTTGACAATACAGAAAATTGTCTAGTGAATCTGTGGAGAATATTTAGATTGAAAACTGAAGAACAAAAGAAGAACTGGAACTCAATTAAATACTAGATAGATAATTTTGATTATAATTAGTTAAAAAGTTTTTGTATAAACAAAACTAATGCAGGCAAGATTAGGAGGGAAGCAATAAATTGGGAAATCATCTTTACGTTTAAGGGTTCTGATAAAGGCCTTATTTCTAAAATATATAGGGAAATGTCTCATATTTATAAGAATTCAAGCCACTCTCCAAAAGATAAATGGTCAAAGGATATGAACAGACAATTATCAGAAGATGAAATTAAAACTATTTCTAGTTATATGAAAAGGTGCTCTAAATCACTATTGATCAAAGGAATGCAAATTAAGACAACTGAGATACCACTACACACCTGTTAGATTGGCTAAAATGACAGGAAAAGATAATAACAAATGTTGGAGGGGATGTGGGAAAACTGGGACACTGGTACATTGTTGGTGGAACTGTGAATGGATCCAACCATTCTGGAGAGAAATTTGGAACTATGCTCAAAAAGTTATCAAACTGTGCATACCCTTTGACCCAGCAGTGTTTCTATTGGGCCTATACCCCAAAGAGATCTTAAAAGAAGGAAATGTACAAAAATGTTTGTGGCAGCCCTTTTTTGGAGTGGCTAGAAACTGGAAACTGAATGGATGCCCATCAATTGGAGAATGGTTGAATAAACTATGGTATATGAATGCCATGGAATATTATTTTTCTGTAAGAAATGACCAGCAGGATGATTTCAGAGAGGCCTGGAGAGACTTGCATGAGCTGATGCTAAATGAAATGAACACATCATTATACACAGCAACAACAAGACTATACAATAATCAATTCTGATGGACATGGTTCTCTTCAACAATGAAATGTTTCAAACCAGTTCCAGTTGTTCAGTAATTGAAAAAGCCATATGCACCCAGGGAGAGGCCTGTGGGATCTGAGTGTGGACCACAACATAGCATTTTCATGCTCTCTATTGATGTTTGCTTGCAATTTGTTTTCCTTCTCAGATTTTTTTTTTCTGTATACCTGATTTTTCTTGTACAGCAAGATAACTGTATAAATATGTATAACATGTACTTGATTTGTCATGCATTTTAAAATAATTAACATGTATTGGAATTCCTGCTATCTGAGGAGAGAGTGGGGGGAAGGAGGGAATAATTTTAACAGAAAGTTTTGCAAGGGTCAATGTTGAAAAATTACCCATGCATGTTTTGCAAATAAAACACTTTAATAAAATAAAAAATAAAAAAAAAACTGAAGGACATAAAGGCACAGGTGGTCTTAGAAGCACTGTGACTGATCGAGGGTAGAATAGAAAAATGTGATATGTGAAGGCAAAAACTGATTTTAAAAAATTGAATCATATATGGCATTTGGTTTTCTGTACCATGACCATATAGAAAGTATAGACATTTTTCCAAGAATGCAGTATAGGTAACAAAAATCAAAACTAACCATATAATATTTGCTTGAATATTGGCTTATTTGATTTAAATGGCCTTTAAACAAAAATAGGAGGAAAGAGGAAAAAAAGTGCTGAGACAGTGCTCCCAAATCAGAAGGTACCAAAGGAATAAGATGAGCAATAGAGGTATTAGAAATCAAAGGAAGCAATTACCAAGGCAAGGGGGCAGGAATTGTACTTATGGACTTAAATGTCTATTCTACTTATTAATGCATATAAGTTCAAAATCTTACTATGAATAAGTTAATGACATCTATATATGAAACATAACTGCAATGCATCAATGAAAATTAAAGAATAGATAGAAATGGAGATGGAATAGTATCAACAGGATATTTACCTTTATGGAGATCTACAAAGCTGGATTGGGAGATTTGATAGAGAGTGTTTTAGTAAAGGTCAAAGAAAGAAGAAAAAGGAACAATTTGTGGTAGGATTATGTTGAAGAAGTCAGCTTTAGGAGAAATTGAATCAAAAGTTAGTTTTTGAATATTAAAAAATGGAGACAGAAAACTCTACTATCAACATCTTCTGGATGTCTCTTTGCTAAAAACAGAGCAATAAATGAATTCTTTGCTTAAAATGTTGATAATTTTTTCTTTTCATTCCTTCCTTCTTTCCTTCCTTCCTTCCTTCCTTCCTTCCTTCCTTCCTCCTTCCTTTCTTCCTTCCTTCATTTCTATACTCAGTGGTTAGCACAGTTCCTGGCACATCAGTAAATATTTAATAAATTCCCAAGATTAATTAATTGTTTAAGAATGTTTTCCCCCAAAATTTTGCTTGACAATTGAATTTTTTTTACAAGAATCAAACTCATTTACATAATTTGTTCACTGACATTTTATTTTAAAAATTAAGACTCTAAATAAAATGTACAACTTGAAACAAAGACATGATAATTTGTTGCAGCATCTGTAGATATTAATTGAGAAAATTATCTATTATTTTCATACTCATCAACCATAAAAATTACAACACTAATAGAAGTGATAATATAATAGATGGTTTTGCTTTTAGTACAGTTTTCCAAAACATGCTGGAATTGATGATAGTACTACTTGTAATTCTTTTTCACCCATTAATCAAGTGATATTTTATTGCCTTTATAAGTTATAGGAAAAAAAAAACCTCTATTTCACATAAATCAGATGTTAAAAATAGCAGCAAGATTTATATCACTTTCCCCCCACCCCGATAAACCAGAAAGTTCTTTCTCGAATCTTATCCAAAATATAATAAGATTTTTCAAGTTCAAATATTTGTTTCAATTTCTTATCACCAGGCATGTCAACTTGACATTAGTGTTCAGATGGACTATGACCAGATGTATATTTCTTTATCTTAAATAGGTTCCTTATTTAGTCATATGGACAGAAACAAATGAATTTTCAAATAAAAGGAAACTTTTTCCTTTAGATCATTAATCTAATTAATAAAAAGAAGAATATAATTCTTTTAATATGATTGTTAGTTAATATATTAAAATATTATTTTGTTAATTTATTATTCATATTACTAATCTTTAAAAAATTCCATGACATCTCACTTTTAGATACACATATACATTTGATGAATTTACACTGGATTATTTAAAATATTTTTAAAAGAAATGTTCATCAAATATGAAAGTTTCAGAAGGAAATGTTTATTACAAAATGATTTTCTTCAAAATACTCTGTTGTGAAAAATCTAGAATATTTCACAGTAGTAGAAAAATATCTTCTTTTGCTCTTATAGTCACAAAATTTTGCAAAAAACTTTTCTTTCTATGGAATTATAAAAATAAACTTGATTCTTTTGTATTAGAAAACTTGTCTGAAGCTTCCTACTTATTATTTGAAGCACATGGGCTGTCTGTAAGGCATAATGTTCAAATAAATTCAAACTTTAAATTCATACTTTATGAAGTAAAGTTCATACTTTTAAATCATTTTATTTACATCTTTTATGTCCTTTATCAAAATTAAGAAAGAAAAAAGAAATAAAGCAGTTACACAAAACTAAGCAATATTTCAACTAATTATTCTATACCAATAATCGACCACCTGTCCATTGAAAATAGAAAGGTACATTTTTTCACTTTTTCTTTGGGGGAGGGGAAGCTTTGTCATCATAATTAGCACTAAATCATTATTATATATATTATTTTCTACTGCCACAAATATTTCATTATATTCATGTATCATAATTGTTAGTCCTCAGAGGGGCTCAACTAGTCTTTCAATATGGGAGTTTTATCCATGCTTCAATACATTTTCTTCATTAAAAAAATCCATAAATTTTGTTGAAACTGTACTTTGTATAATATTGTCACAAAGAGGTTTATAAAATAATACATTTTTTCTAAATTTATTTTTAACATCTTGAATTAAATGAGTCTTTTAAACTATACCTTCCTCCACTTACAATGTAACATAGAAAGATTTTCATTTCTCAATTGATAACAAAGCACTTCATAATTGTGAAAAATTGACTTTCCTAACACATAAATTGAAAGTGGAACCTTCAATTAAGATGTATGTATGAAGTGCCAATTAGGGTTTCAATCATATCAAAGATTTATGTAGTATAATTTTCTTCTATTGAATAAGGACCAATTTTCTGCAAGCAACCTTAACTAATATAAGCAATCATTTTGGAGTCTCAAATATAGGTGTTTTTCTTTTTAAATTTTATTTTGATTATTACTTTTTTTCTAGAAAAATAATTAGAACTTCATGTATCTTGCAAGAAATTTTTTTTCAATTAAGCAGTTTGTATAAAGCAAACAGTAATATTTTGATGCTGAACAATAACAATATTTGTGAATCTCAGTGATGAATGTGGTGGATTTGGATTTTCACTTGTTCCTATATTCTTAAAGATTAAATTATTTCTGTATTCTTTGTACAATTTCCAGGTCTTTGTATAATTTTTCTCTTTAAATAGTTTACATATTTATTTATCACAAAGAACTTCAATTTCAATTTCTAAACAATTAGAACCAAAATAAGCAAAATTACATTTTAGCAATAAAAATTATAAATGAAGACCTGTAACAATACTTTATTACTTCATTTTTTGAAAAGCTACAGCATTTTTAGAAACCAATTTATTATATACTCTTCAAAAATTAATGAATATAAAAAGTATAATAAATATTATAATATTTTTAACTCTCATACAATTAAGTCTTCATGTATCATATTCAAGCTTTGTAAATCTCAAAGGCACAAAACTAATCTGTGTCATGTTCCAACAGTGATATTGACAGATTAAAGCTGGGTCAAAACTCATATAATAACTAAATTACAAAGCTATCAGATCAAGGAAAAAATACTACAAGTAGCCAAAAGAAAACAATTCAAATATTGTGGAGCCATAATCAGGATTACTGAAGACCTAGCAATTTCCATATTAAAGGATCAGAGGGCCTGAAATATGAGATTTTGGAAGGCAAACGTGCTTGGACTACAACTGAGAATCAACTACTCAGCAAAATTAAGTATTATATTTCAGAGGAAAGGAGAAACATCCAATAAAAAAAGGTATTTTCAATCATTTCTGATGAAAAGTCCATAAGTGAACAGAAAATGTGATCTTTGAATTCAAAACTCAAGCATAAAAGGGTAAACAAAAGAAAAAATACCTATGTTTTTAAAAGGTTAAAATATTTACATATCTACATGGGAAGAGAATACATTTAACTCTTGAGAGCTGTATTTTTGTTAGGGCAGTTTGAAGGGGTATACTTAGAGAGTATACATGTAAGTTGACTGACTTTAATTAGAAAAGAAATTAGGAGTGGAAAAGGGATTCTACAGGGAGAAGAGGAAAGATGAGCTAAATGTGATAAATTATATCACTTGAAGAGACACAAAAGACCTATTGCCGTTGAGGGAAGGAAGAGAAAAGGAAAAGCATTTTTGAATCTTAATCTGGCTCTGAATTTGGCTCAAAAAGGTAATAACATACATAGTTTGGTATAGAAATTTATCTCACCCTGTAAGGAAGTAGGAGGGGAAAAGGGAAAGGAAAGTGAAGGCTAATAGAAGGGAGGGCAAAAGTAGAAAGGGAAAGGGATAATAAGGAGAGGGGCTGAAAAAAGGGAAAGTAGATTGAGGAAGGTAGCAAAAGCAAAACATTGATGAGGAGGTAAAGGCTAAAATAGGAGAGAAAAGTATAATTTGGATAAAATAGGTTAGTAATCTTAATTGTGAAAGTAAATGGCATGGACTTCCGGGGTGGAGCCAAGATGGGGGAGATCAGACAGAAGTCTCTGGAACCTCCTCTAACCTTCCCTCAAACCAACAACATATGAAGCCTCTAGATTGATGTTGAAGTAAAAAAAATACACAATATCTCGAGGACAACACATTTCTAGAAGAAGATACTCTGGAAGAACTTCAAAACAGGTCTGTTTTAATTGGGCAGGGGGATGGCCTGCTGAACCCAGACTGTAGCACAAGGAGACCAGGGAGGGAGCTGGAGCAAGGAGCTGGAGCAAGGAGCTGGAGCACAGAGCTTGAACAGGAGTCTGAACAGGAGTGGGAACAGGAGTGGGAGCATTGTGCTTTTCACACACCTGGGAGTCTTCTGCAGGCCTCTTGGGCCAATCTGTCCTGATTGTAAGCAGGTGGTTTGGAGGATCTACCTTTTGTGGGTGTAGATTGTGAACCACTGAACCCCTGATGAGCATCGACCTAGTTGCCATTACACAGCATCCTAGGGTGATCAATCAATCAGCAGATCTGATCACCACCTGAAATAATCCAATCAGGAGAACTGCCCAGCACCTGAAATAACTCAATCAGCAGAACTGCCCCAGGGCAAATTAAAGCAGCTGTCCCTCCTTTGCCCTGAATAGACCTCACACCTTTAAAAAAATGAATAAAAAACCAAAAAGAACTCTCACCACAGACAGCTTTTATGGAGAGAGGGAAGAACAGATCTCAAATCCTGAGGCCCCTAAAGGTAAAGCAACTCCAGAAAAAGCCCCAAAGAGAGACATAAACTGGACTCCATGCAACAAGGCTTTCTTTGAAGATTGCAAAAAGAATCTTAAAAGAGAGTTAGAAGAAACATGGGGAAATGAAATGAGATCACTGCAAAAATAAAATAGAAAAAATGGAAAAAGAATACAATGAACAAAAAGATGTAATTGGTCAATTGCAAAAGGAACTAAAAACAGTAACTGAAGAAAATAAGACATTAAAAATTAGAATCGAACAATTGGAAATGAATGACTCATCAAGACTTCAAGAATCAGTCAAACAAAAACAAAAAAAATGAAAAGATAGAAAAAAATATGAAATATCTCCTAGGAAAAACAACTGAGCTGGAAAATAGATCTAGGAGAGACAATCTAAGGGTTATAGGGCTTCCTGAAAGCCATGATGAAAAAAAGAACCTAGACACCATCTTCCAGGAAATCATAAAAGAAAACTGCCCTGATATTTTAGACCCAGAAGGCAAAATATTTATTGACACAATCCACCGATCACCTCCTGAAACCCCAAAATTAAATTCCCCAGGAATATCGTGGCTAAATTCCAGAACTATCATACCAAGGAAAAGATATTACTAGAAGCCAGAAAGAAACAATTTAAATATTGAGGAGCCACAGGATCACACAGGACCTAGCAGCTTCTACTTTAAAGGATCGAAGGGCCTGGAATCAGATATTCCGAAGGGCAAAGTAACTTGGATTATAGCCAAGAATAAGTTACCCAGCTAGAATGAGCATTATCTTCCAGGGAAGGAGATGGGCATATGGCCATAGTATAATTTCACCTATTTCTAATAAAAATACCAGAACTGAACAAAAGATTTGATCTACAAACACAGAACACAAGAGAAAAATAAAAAGGTAACAAGGAAAAAAAAACTCTTGAGAACTATATTTATGTTATGGTTACTTATAGAATGAGATTTGATTTTATGATTTTATTATTACATTATGATTATTATCATATGATTACTATGATTTTATGATTATTATTATATGGTTATTGAGATTTTGTGAATCTTATGATATGATAAACTGAAAAAGAAATTAGAGGTAGAAAAGGGATAACACTGGAAGAAGAGGAAAAGAAGGTAAAATAAGGGAAATTACATCACATGTAGAGGCAAAGAAAACCTATAATGATTGAGGGGGAAAAAGGGAGGGGAATGAGAATTGTGTTAATCTCCATCTCATCAGATTTGGCTCTAAGGGAATAATAGACGTATTGGGTATCACAAAGAAACTTGTCCTATCTTATAAGAAAACAGAAAGGAAAAGGGGAAAAGAAAGGGAATAGGCTAATAGAAGGGAAAACAGAAGAATTAAGGGAAAGGTGTAAAAAAGGGGGTGGGGCTCTAAAGGGGAAGGATTGTTTGAGGGAAGTGGTTATTAAAAGCAAAATACTAGGGAGGAGGGAAAGGGGATAGGAAAGCGAAAAGCATAAGCTAGGGTAAATAAGATGGCAGGAAATACAGAATTAGTTATTTTAACTGTGAATGTGAATGGAATGAACTTTCCCATAAAGCCGAAGCAGATTGCAGACTGGATTAAAAACCAGAATCCAACAATATGTTGTATACAAGAAACACATCTAAAGCACAGAGACACATACAGAGTGAAGGTAAAAAGCTGGAGCAGAATCTATTATGCTTCAGGTGAACAACAAAAAAAAAAGCAGGGGTAGCAATCCTGATCTCAGATCAAGTAAAAGCAATGATAGATCTAATTAAAAGAGATAAGGAAGGAAACTATATCTTCCTAAAGGGTACCATAGACAATGAAGCAATATCAATACTAAACATATATGCACCAAGTGGTATAGCATGGAAATTCCTAGAGGAAACGTTCAGAGAGATGCAAGAAGAAATAGACAGCAAAACTATAATAGTGGGAGATCTCAACCTCCCTCTCTCAAAACTAGATAAATCAAACCAGAAAATAAATAAGAAAGAAGTTAAGGAGGTAAACAAAATGTTAGAAAAGTTAGGTATGATAGATCTTTGAAGGAAATTAAATGGAGACAGGAGTTTACTTTTTTCTCAGCAGGCCATGGAATTTATACAAAAATTGACCATGTGTTAGGACACAAAAACCTCAAAATCAAATGCAGGAAGGCAGAAATAATAAATGTATTTTTTTTAGATCATGATGGAATAAAAATCACATGCAATATAAGGCCAGGAGAAAATAGACCAACAAGCAATTGGAAACTAAATAATTTTATCCTAAAGAATGAATAGGTGAAACAGCAAATTACAGACACAATTACTAATTTCATCCAAGAGAATGACAATAATGAGACAACATACCAAACTCTGTGGTATACAGCCAAAGTGCTAATAAGGTGAAATTCTATATCTCTAGATGCTTATTTGCATAAAATAGAGGAAGAGAAAATCAATATTTTGGGCTTGCAAGTAAAAAAGCTAGAGAAAGAATAAATTAAAAACCCCCAATCAAATACCAAACTTGAAATCCTAAAAATAAAAGGAGAGATTAATAAAATTGAAAGTAAAAAAAAAACTATTGAATTAATAAATAAAACTAAAAGTTGGTTTTATGAAAAAAACAACAAAATAGATAAACCTCTAGTTAATTTGATTAGAAAAAGGAAAGAGGAAAATCAAATTGTTACTCTCAAAAATGAAAAGGGAAAACTTTCCACCAATGAAGAGGAACTTAGAGCAATAATCAGGAGTTACTTTGCCCAATTTTATGCCAATAAATTTGATAACCTAAGTGAAATGGAGGAATGTCTACAATCATATAGATTTCCCAGATTAACAGAGGAGGAAATAAATTACTTAAATAGTCCCATTTTAGAAAAACAAATAGAACTAGTCATTAATCAGCTCCCTAAGAAAAAATCCCCAGGACCAGATAGATTTATGTGTGAATTCTCCCAAACATTTAAAGAACAATTAACTCCAATATTATATAAACTATTCGAAAAAAATAGGGAATGAAGGACTCCTACCAAACTCCTTTGATGATACAGACATGGTACTGATACCTAAACCAGGTAAAACAAAAACAGAGAAAGCAAATTATAGACCAATGTCCCTAATGAATATTGATGCAAAAATCTTAAATAAAATATTAGCAAAGAGATTACAGAAAATCATTCCCAGAATAATACACCATGACCAAGTAGGGTTTATACCAGGAATGCAGGGATGGTTTAATATTAGGAAAACTATTAACATAATTGACTATATAAATAACCAAATTAACAAAAACATATGATAATCTCAATAGATGCAGAAAAAGCATTTGATAAAATGCAACATCCATTCCTATTAAAAACACTAAAGAGTATTGGAATTAATGGACTTTTCCTTAAAATAGTCAGTAGCATATATTTAAAACCATCAGCTAGCATCATACATAATGGTGATAAACTGGAACCATTCCCAATAAGATCAGGCATGAAACAAGGTTGTCCACTGTCATCATTCGTATTCAATATTGTATTAGAAATGCTAGCTTTGGGAATAAGACAAGAAAACGAGATTAATAGAATTAGAGTAGGTCATGAGGAAACCAAATTATCACTCTTTGCAGATGATATGATGGTCTACCTAGAGAACCCTAGAGAATCAACTAAAAAACTATTAGAATTAATCCACAACTTTAGCAAAGTTGCAGGAAACAGAATAAATCCACATAAATCATCAGCATTTTTATACACCACCAACAAAATGCAACAGCAAGAGATACAAAGAGAAATTCTATTTAAAATAACTTTCAATAGTATAAAATATTTGAGAATATATTTGCCAAGGGAAAGTCAGGATCCATATGAGCAAAACTTCAAAACACTCTCCACACAAATAAAGTCAGATCTAAACAATTGGAAAAATATCAAGCGCTCTTGGTTAGGTCGAGCGAATATAATAAAGATGGCAATACTATGTAAACTAATCTATTTATTTAGTGCTATCCCAATCAAACTCCTAAGAAATTATTTAACTGACCTAGAAAAAATAACAAGATTCATCTGGAAAAAGAAAAGTTCAAGAATTTCAAGGGAATTAATGAAAAAAATGCAAATGAGGGTGGCCTAGCTGTACCAGATCTAAAACTATATTATAAAACAGTGGTCATCAAAACCATTTGGTACTGGCTAAGAAATAGAGTAGGGGATCAGTGGAATAGATTAAGTTCACAGGACAAAATATTCAATGACAATAGTAATCTGGTGTTTGATAAACCCAAAGACCCCAGTTTTTGGGATGAAGACTCACTATTTGACAAAAACTGCTGGGATAATTGGAAACTGGTATGGAAGAAATTAGGCATTGACCCACACCTAACACCATATACCAAGATAAGGTCAGAATGGATCCATGATCTAGGCATAAAGAATGATATTATAAACAAATTAGAACAATGTAGGATAGTTTACCTCTCAGACATGTGGAGGGGGAAGGAATTTGTGACCAAAGAAGAGCTAGAGATCATCATTAATCACAAAATAGATAAGTTTGATTTTATCAAGTTAAAAAGTTTTTGTACAAACAAAATGAATTCAGACAAGATTAGAAGGGTAGCAATAAACTGGGAAAATATTTTTACATCCAAAGGTTCTGATAAAGGCCTCATTTCTAAAATATATAGAGAATTGACTCAAATATATAAAAATTCAAGCCATTATCCAGTTGATAAATGGTCAAAAGATATGAACAATTTTCAGATGAAGAAATTGAAACTATTTCTAGTCACATGAAAAGGTGCTCCAAATCACTATTGATCAGAGAAATGCAAATTAAGACAACTCTGAGATACCACTACACACCTGTCAGATTGGCTAAAATGACAGGAAATGATAATGATGAATGTTGGAGGGGATGTGGGAAATATTGTTGGTGGAAATGTGAACAGATCCAACCATTCTGGAGAGCAATCTGGAACTATGCTCAAAAAGTTATCAAACTGTGCATACCCTTTTACCCAGCAGTGTTTCAATTGGGTTTATATCCCAAAGAGATCTTAAAGGAGGGAAAGGGACCCACACGTGCAAGAATGTTTGTGGCAGCTCTTTTTGTAGTGGCAAGAAACTGGAAATTGAATGGATGCCCATCAATTGGAGAATGGCTGAATAAATTATGGTATATGAATGTCATGGAATATTATTGTTTGGTAAGAAACAGCCAGCAGGATGATTTCAGAGAGACCTGGAGAGACTTGCATGAACTGATGCTGAGTGAAATCAGCAGAACCAGGAGAACATTATACACAGACTATATGGTGATCAATTCTGATGGACATGGTTCTCTTCAACAATGATGTGATTCAAACCAGTTCCTATTGTTCAGCAATGAAGATAGTCATATACATCCAGAGAGAGGCCTGAGGGAACTGAATGTGAACCACAACACCACATTTTAACGCTTTCTGTGAATATTTACATGCATTTTGTTTTCCTTGTTAGGTTGTTTTTTTTTTTTTTCTTTTCTCTTTCTAGATCTGATGTTTCTTGTGCAGTAAGCTAACTGTATAGATATGTATACATATATAGGATTTGTCATATACTTTATCATATTTAGCATGTATTAGATTACCTGTCATCTAGGGGTGGGGGGTGGGGGGAAGGAGGGGAAAAGCTTGGAACAAAAATTTAAAAAAGCTTTTGCAAAGGTCAAAAAAAAAAGAATTAAAAGAGACCCTAGTTGTTATACAGTTCAATCCATAATAAAGAATATCTTCTACAGCAAAAAAAAGAAAGTAAATGACATAATCTTTCCCATAAAATGAAAGCAGATGGCAGAGTGAATTAAAAGCCAGAATCTTACAATATGTTGTTCACAAGGAACACATTTAAAGCAGAGAGATACATGCAGAGTAAAGGTAAAAGGCTGCAGCAGAATATGTTATGCTTCGACTAAAAACAAAACAAAACAAAACAAACCAACAAACAACAACAACAAAAACAACAAAAACAGGGGTAGTGATTCCAAGCAAAAGCAAAAGTAGATCTAATCAAAAGAACTAAGGAAGGAAACTGCATTTTGCTAAAGGGTACCATATATAATGAAGTAATATCATTACTAAACATATTTGCATCAAGTGGTATACCATCCACATTATGCAAGAAGTTAAGTGAGTTGCAAAAAGAAATAGAGAGCAAAACTATATTAGCAAGGAATCTCAATCTTCCTGCCTCCCTCAATCAGAACTAGATAAATCTTAACCACAGAGAAAAAAATAAAGAAGTGAAAGAGGTGTATAGAATTTTAGAAAAGTTAGATATGATAGACCTTTGGAGAAATTTGAATGAGGATAGAAAGGAAAACATCTTTTTCTCAGTGATACATTGAACACATATAAAAATTGGCCATCTATTAGGTCATAAAAACCTCACAATCAAATGCAGAAAGGCAGAAATAGTAAATGCATTCTTTTCAGATCATGATGTAATAAAAATTACAAGTAATAAAAGGCCATGGAAAAATAGACCAAAATTAATAAATAATCTAATTATAAAGATAGAGACTTTCTATAATTTTATCCAAGAGAATAACAATAATGAGACAACATACCAAAACTTATGGGAAGAGGCTATAGCAGTTCTTAGGGAAACTTTCATATCTCTCTATGCTCATATGAATAAAATAGAGAAAAGATCAATGAATGGGGCTCACAACTAAAAAATCTAGAAAAAGAACAAATCAACTCCCCAATTTGTAATAAATTAGCAATTCTGAAAATGAAAGGAAAGATAAATATAATTAAAAATAAGAAAACTATTGAACTAATAAACAAAGAGTTAATTTTATGCAACACCCAACAAAATAAATAACTTGGGTTAACTTGATTAGAAAAATGAAAGAAGTAAATCAAATTTCCAGTATTTAAGATGAAAAGAGTGATTTTACCACTAAAGAAAAGGAAATTAAAGTAATAATTGGGAGCTATTTTGCCCAATTGTATGCCAATAAATCTGATAATTTAAGTGAAATGGATGAATAGATACAAGATTATATATTACCCAGATTAAATTACTTAAATAGTTTCATTTTAGAAAATGAAATTGAATAAGTTATTAATGAATTCCTTAAAAATTCTCCAAGATCAGATGGACTTACAAGCTAATTCTATCAAATATTTGAAGAACAATTCATTCTAATACTATATAAATTTTGAAGTATATTGGAAAAGTAAGGAAAGAAGGAGTCCTATGAAATTCTTTATGATTCAGGTATAGTGCTAATACCTAATCCAGGAAAGGCCAAACAGATCAATTCCCTAATGGAAATTATTGATGGAAAAATCATAAAGCAAATTTAGTCAATAGATTATAGCAATTTATCACCACGATAATACACTATGACCAATCAGGATTTTTACAAGGAATGCAGCACTGGTTCAATATCAGAAAAACTCTGAGCATAATTGATCATATCAATAACCAAACTAACAAAAATCATATGGTTATCTCAATAGATGCAGAAAAAGCATTTGACAAAAATACAACAGCCATTCCTATTAAAAACACTAGAGACCAGAGTTCTCCTTAAAATGAGAAGTAACATCTATCTAAAACCATCAGCAAGCATTATATGTAATGGTAATAAGCTAGAAGCATTCCCAATAAGATTAGAGAGTGCAACAACATTGTCTCCACTATTCTTTATTAAAATGTTAGCTTTAGAAATAAAAGAAAAAAAGAAATTGAAGGAATTAGAATAGGTAATGAGGAAACAAAAGTATTGCTCTTTGCATATGATATATTATATTTAGAGAATTTTAGAAAATCAACTTAAAGGCTACTAGAAAAATTAACTTTAGCAAAGTGACAGGATATAAAATAAACTCACATAAAACATGAGAACTTCTATATGTTACCAACAATAAAATAGAAAAAAATTCCATTAAAAATAATTGTAGATAATATAAAATATTTGTGATTCTATCTGTCAAAAGAAAGACAGTAACTATATGAACACACTCAAAACACTTTTCACACAAATATGTTACATCTAGACAATTAGAAGAATATTGAATGCTGATTAGTATTCGTAGCTAATGTAATAAAAATGAATAGGGAAGGGGGCGGAGCCAAGATGGCAGAGTGAGGGACTCTCTGTGTCCTCCTCTGACCTTCTCTCAAGTCAACAGTAAAATAAGCCACTGAACTGATCTTTAAGTCAACAAACCCAGAAATATTTGGAGTAAGAAATTCTGCTTTCTGAAGTTACCTTTGAAGAACTTCATAAAGGTCTGTTTCAGTCGGGCAGAGGGGGTGAGCAGTGGGAGTGAGCAGTTTGCCCTGGGTCTGGGAGAGGCAGGAAACTGGGCAGGGCTCAGTGTGGCAGAAACTCAAAACAGCTGGTGAGAGCTTCTGAGGCACTCAGGACACTCTGCCCTGATTGCAGGCAGGGGCTCTGGCAGATCTGCCTTTTGTAAAAGGCAGTTTGTAACCCATTGCTAACACAAGGCCTTAGCTCAACCGGCCACTGCACCGGAAATTAATTACTGGAATTGCCCCAGAGCAAACTACCACAGCTAGCTGCCCCTTCTCTGCTTTGCACAGACCCCAAGCTTTAAAAAATAAATAAATAAATAAATAATGAGTAAGAAGCAGAAGAGAGCTCTTACCATAGACAGCTTTTATGGAGAGAAAGAAAGGCAGACCCCAGATCCTGAGGTACCTGTAGACAAAGTAAATCCAGAGGAAGTCATCAAGGGAGATATAACCTGGTCCCCTTTTCAAAAAGCCTTTCTGGAAGATTGCATAAAGAATATCAAAAAAGAGCTGGATGATAAATGGGAAAATAAACTGAGTTCAGTGCAACAAGGATTTAATGCTCTACAAGAAGGACATAACACCCTACAAAAGAGATATGAAAAAGACACCAATTTATTGAAAAACAAAATTGGTGAATTGGAAATAGACAATAATGCACTGAAAAATGAAATTAGTGAAGTGAAAAAAGAGTGCAATGAAGAAATTGGCTAGTTACAAAAGGAGCTAAAAAAGGTAACTGAAGAAAACAACACTTTAAAAATAAGAATTGAACAAATGCAAGTGAATGACTCAATAAGACTTCAAGAATCAGTCAAACAAAAACAAAAAAATGAAAAATTAGAAGAAAATATGAAATATCTCCTAGGAAAAACAACTGACTTGGAAAATAGATCTAGGAGAGACAATCTAAGGATTATTTGACTTCCTGAAAGCCATGATGATAAAAAGAATCTAAACACTATCTTCCAGGAAATCCTGAAAGAAAACTGCCCTGAGGTTGTAGAATCAGAAGGCAAAATCACCATTGAAGGAATTCACCAATCAACTCCTGAAAGAGACCCCAAAATTAAAACCCCAAGGAATATTGTGGCTAAATTTCAGGACTATCGCACCAAGGAAAAGATTCTGCTAGCAGCTAGAAAGAAACAACTCAAATACCAAGGATCAATAATTATAATCACACATGATCTGTCAGCCTCCACATTGAAGGATTGAAGGGCCTGGAGCCAGATATTTGGAAAGACGAAGGAACTTGGATTACAGCCAAGAATAAGCTATCCAGCTAGAATGAGCATTATCTTCCAGGGAAGAAGATGGTCATTTAATGTTATAGGTGAATTTCACCTATTTCTAATGAAAAGACCGGATCTGAACAAAAATTTCGACCTCCAAACACAGAACTCAAGAGAAGCATAAAAAGGTAAAAAGGAAAGGACTCTTGAGAACTTTATTTCTACTATGGGGATACTTAAAGATTGGGGGTATAATTAGATGTTACTTTGATAATATGAAAAAGAAAACTGGAGACGGAAAGGTTATCATGCTGGGGGAAAGAGGCAAAAGGTGGTAAAATAAGATTTAAAAAAAGCAGGTAAAAACAAGGTAAAATGTCATGAAGAGGCAAAGAAAACCTAATGTAATTGAGAGAAAGAAGGGAGGGAGATGAGCATTGTGTAAATCTTACTCTCATCAGATTGGGCTCTAAAAGTGTTTATCAGACACTTGATTTCACAGAGAAACTTATCCTTCACTATAGGGAAGTGGGAGGGAAAGGAGTAAAAGAAAGGCATAAACCAATAGGAGCGAAAATAGAAGAATCAGGGGAAAGGAGTAAAAAAGGGGGAAGGGGCTCTAAAAGGGAAAGGATTGTTTGGGGGAGGGGGTCATCAAAAGCAAAATACTGAGGAAGGGGGAAGGGAGAAAAGGGGAAAGGAAAGGGGAAAACATAACTTGGGTAAATAAGATGGCAGGAAATACAGAATAAGTTATTCTAACTGTGAATGTGAATGGGATGAATTCTCCCATAAAGCGGAAGCAGATATCAGACTGGATTAAAAACCAGAATCCCGCAATATGTTGTCTACATATCTAAAGCATAGTGACACATATAAGATGAAGCTAAAAGGCTGGAGGAGAACCTACTATGCTTCAGGTGAACAAAAAAGAGCAGGGGTAGCAACCCTTATCTCAGATCAAATAAAAGCCAAGATAGATCTAATCAAAAGAGATAAGGAAGGAAACTATATTTTATTAAAGGGTACCATAAATAATGTATCAATATCAATACTAAATATGTATGCACCAAGTGCAATAGAATCCAAATTCCTAGGGGAGAAATTAAAAGAGATGCAAGAAGAAATAAACAGTCAAACTATACTAGTGGGGGATCTCAACCTTGCTCTCTCAGAATTACATAAATCAAGCCACAAAATAAATAAGAAAGAAACTAGGGAGGTAAACCAATTGTTAGAAAAGTTAGGTATGATAAATCTATGGAGAAAATTGAATGGAGACACTAGGGAGTTTACTTTTTTCTCAGCGGTCCATGGAACTCTTAATTGAACACCAGATAGATAATTTTGATTTTATTAAGTTAAAAAGTTTCTGTACAAACAAAACTAATGCAAACAAGATTAGGAGGGAAGCATCAAATTGGGAAATCATCTTTACATTTAATGGTTCTGATAAAAGCCTCATTTCTAAAATATATAGAGAATTATCTCATATTTATAAGAATTCAAGCCACTCTTCAATAGATAAATGGTCAAGGTATATGAACAGACAATTTTCAGATGATGAAATTAAAACCATTTCTAGTCATATGAATAGTTGCTCCAAATCACTATTGATCAGAGAAATGCAAATTAAGACAACTCTGAGGTACCACTACACACCTGTCAGATTGGCTAAAATGACAGGAAAAGATAACGATGAATGCTGGAGGGGATGTTGGAAAGCTGGCACTCTAATGCATTGTTGGTGGACCTGTGAATGGATCCAACCATTCTGGAGAGCAATTTGGAGCTATGCTCAAAAAGTTATCAAACTGTGCATACCCTTTGACCCAGCAGTGCTTCTATTGGGCTTATATCCCAAAGAGATCTTAGAGGAGGGAAAGGGACCCGCATGTGCAAGAATGTTTGTGGCAGCCCTTTTTGTAGTGACTAGAAACTGGAAACTGAATGGATGCCCATGAATTGGAGAGTGACTGAATAAATTATGGTATATGAATGTTATGGAATATTATTTTTTCTGTAAGAAATGACCAGCAAGATGATTTCAGAGAGGCCTGGAGAGACTTGCATGAACTGATGCTGAGTGAAACAAGCAGAACCAGGAGATCATTATACATGGCAACAACAATACTATATGATGATCAATTCTGATGGACATGGCTCTCTTCAACAATGAAACATTTCAAACCAGTTCCAATTGTTCAGTGAAGAAAGACATATACACCCAGAGAGAGGGATATGAAATGTGGACTACAACATAACATTTTCATGCTCTTTATTGATGTTTGCTTAGAGTGTGTTTTCTTTCTCTGATTTTTTTTTCTTGTAGATAGGATTTTTCTTATACAACAACTTGTCAAGTATTTTATCATTATTAACATGTAATGGACTTCCTGCCATCTAGGGGAGGGGAGAGGACTGGGGGTAAAGTTTGGAACAGAAAGCTTTGTAAAGATCAATACTGAGGAACTACTTATACATATGTTATACAAATAAAAAGCTTTAATAAGTAAATAAATAAATAAATGAATATTCTAGCTAAATTGATCTACTTATTCATTGGCATACCAATCAAATTGCCAAAAAATTACTTCATAGAACTAAAAGAAAAAATAATAATATTTATGTGGAAATATATCAGGACAAAAATTTTAAGGGAATTAATGGGAAAAAATTCAAAGGAAGGGGGCCTAGCTGTGCCAGAGTTAAAACTATATTACATCATGGTTATCAAAAACATGTGGTACTGCCTACAAAATAGAGTGGTAGATCAGTGGAATATGTTAAGTTCATAAGACATAATAGTTAATGACTATAGTAATCTGATGTTTGATAAACCCATTGACTCCAGCTTCTGTTATAAGAAGTCACTATTTGACAAAAATTGCTGGGGAAACTGGAAAATATTATATCAAACTAGGCATTGTCTAACACCTAACATCCTATACTGAGATAAGGTTGAAATGAGTTCATGATTTAAGACATAAAGGGTGATGGTGTAACCAAATTAGGAGGACAAAAGATAGTCTAACACTCATATCTATGGGAAAAAGAGGAGTTTATAGCAAAAGAAGAATCAGAGAACATTATGAAATGCAAAATGGATAATTTTAATCACCTTAAATTGTAAAGGTTGTGTGTAAACAAAAGCAATGCAGCCAAGATTGGAAAGGAAGCAAAAAGCTGGGAAATTTTTTTTAACATCCCTCTATCTCTGATAAAGATCCCATTTCTAAAATATAAAAAGAATTGACTCAAATTTATAACAATACAAGCCATTCCTCAATTAATAAATTGTCAAAGGCTAGGAACAGATAGTTTTCTAATGAGGAAACTAAAGCCCTTTCTAGTCATATGAAAAAGTCCTCTAAATCACTATTGATTAGAGAAATGCAGATTAAGACAACATTGGGGTTACACTTCACACCTCTTATACTGGCTAAGATGACAGGAAAGGATAATAATAAATGTTGGAGAACATGTGGGAAAATACTGCATTGGTGGGGATGTGAAATGATTCAACCATTTTGGAAAGCAATTTGGAATTATGCCCATAAAATATTTTGATCCAGTAGTATCTCTAGTGGATCTATATACCAAAGAGTTGTAAAAAAGATAAAAGAATTCACATATGCAAAAATATTTGTAGCAACCCTTTTTTTTTAGTGGCAAGGAACTAGAAATTGAGTGGATTCCATTCATTTGGGGAATGGCTTAATAAGTTTTGGTAGATGAATGTAATGAAATATTATTGTTCTATAAGAAATAATGAACAGGCTGATTTCAGAAAAGCCTTGAAAGTCTTGAAAGATTTACATTAATTGATGCTGAGTGAAGTGAGCTGTGCAAGGAAAACATTGTACACAGTAACAAGATTGTGTGTTGTTCAGCTGTAATGAACTTGGCTCTTTTCAAAAATAAGGTGATTCAAGGCAATTCCAATGGACTTGTGATGGAGAGTGCCCACCCACATTCAGAGAGAGAACTATGGAGATTGAATGTGGATGGAGGCATGGTATTTTCACCCATTTTTATTATTATTATTTTTGTTGGCTCTTTTTTTTTGCTTCTTGGTTTTTGATCTCATTTTTCTTGTGCAGCATAATGAATATGGAAATATGGTCAGAAGAATTGCACATTTTTAACTTATAGCAGATTGCTTTCCAGTAAGACAGTGGGAGGGAGAAGGAGAAAAATTTGGAACACGAGGTTTTGCAAAGGTGAATATTGAAAACTGCATATATTTGAAAAAAAAATACTATTAAAATTTTTAAAAATTCCACTCACAACTTATTAGGATAAGGAAATTGATATAGGATCTTATTGATACAAACATGCTTTAAATGAGCACATATGAGAGACAGAAGTGGCAGGAGGTAACTAAGGAAATGTATATACATAAATGCATGTGTACACACTTATATGAAACCATAGCTATCTAAATAAAAGAATTACAAGGTCCTAATGGAATAATATAAAATAAGCCCAACATAACATAAGTATCATAGCCTTCATTCATTCTGCCCAGGCTGTAGTCCCTAAGAAGCTGATTAGTGATTTAAAGTACACAGGCACTCCTGAGTCATGGAGTGCCTGAATAGGGATAGGCTAAATGTACTAATACCTGTTTTTGAGTAAATTTTATATTAATTGATATCAAAAATAAAGATTTGAAAAAGTTTGTATTTCCTAGCCAGTGGCTATTTACCTGCAAGTGTCCCAGTGGTCAAAGATCTAGGTTTCTGTATTTGTATATCCTTGTTGAAAGTTTATCAATATATCTTTGTTGTTCTCTTGCTGACCTTCTAAATTTCTTAGCCTGAAAAAATATCACACTCTATTTGTTGACTCTGGTGCTCCAAAATTTGTTTTCCGGCATCATTTTGGAGTTGCTTGAAAAGGAGAAATATTGAGAGTTCAGCTGAGTGCTGTGTCTAATTCACCGTCTTGACTCAGACACCTTTTATTTATGTGTCGAGCAAAGAAAGAACATGATCACATATATTGACAAGAAAGAATTATTCTGATATTAATAATAGGAAATATTTATATAACACCTTGTTGTTTACCAAATGTTTTATAAATATTATCTGATTTAATCTTGGAAGACAGAATGACAGAAGTTAGGCAAATCATCCAGAATCCCAAAGCTAGTAAATGTCTGAGGCTGATTTTGAACTTAGTACAAATGAGGGAGGAGACCATGGAAAGCATATTTGTAAGCTATTACAAAAATTCAGATAGCAATGAGGGCTTTTCCAGGAGACTGCTAGAAGCCAATAACTAACTGAATCTGAGAGGTGGTAGAGAGAAAAGAATCAAAGATAGAATGAAGGTTATAAACAGGAGAAAGGATTAATAAACATATCTTGGACCTTAATAGTGAAGTCATAAACCAAAGCAAGCTTAGGGTTTTGGGAATGTCAAGAAGTAGAAATATTGTAGACAAATGGAGATCTGGAGCTCATAAGAGAGAATCCTCAATATAGAAATGGTAGTTTAACCCATAGCAATGAGTGTGATATTGCCAAGGAAGGAAGTGGAGAAATAATAACCAGTGATTATATTCAATATCCTAGAAGGTACAAAATTTATGCTTTGTTGAGTAAAGTGAAATAGAAACTTCTGAACCATAAAATACAAAGCAAACTATTTTAGTATTTGAGGTTTAAAAACACACAAATACAAAAAGGAAAAAAAATCCAAATTTGCTTTCATTGTTCAGGAGAAGAAGAAAATACTCTTCAAGCACTTAAACCTTAGGAAAAGATTTTGGATCACCTCCACTATTCCAAGGCTAATCCTTTTAAACAAATTAAACCCCCAAGCTTGCAAAGCATGAAGTGAGACTAAACCTACATGTATAAAGATGAGAGAGCTATGTATCACTTCTATAGTTATATATCTTCAGGAGCCCTATCAGACTCTCACTATACTTGGAGAACAATTACACTAAAAGATTGTAGCCTATGATGAAGATAGAGTAGAAACTGTTAGAATGGTAGAAAAATCACCATAGGTGTCTTTGAAGTGTGTGAGATATTTGAAGTTCAAAGATAAAGCACTATCCAGGAGGAAGGAACCACCAATGATATCAAAAGATATAGAGAAGTTTTGAAAAAAAGAGGAAGCTTGTACAAAGAGGCCACTAATCTTGGTGATTCAATAGTTTTGCTGCCCTTACACTATAGAGTATTTTCAGTAGAGTGGTAAGAACAGAAATGTAATTAAGGGGCTTTGAGAAAATATATAACAGGAAGTAAAAGTGTCAGGTATAGATAATATTCCCAAAAAGTTTAGCAATAAGGGAAAAAAAGAAAGATAATAGTGGCTAAAAGAAAAGGATTTTTCTTTTTCCTTTCTTCCCTCATTTATTTTCCTTCTTTTCTCCATCTCTCTTTCCCTATTTCTTCATTCTTTCTTTCCTTCCTTCTTTCCCTTCTTCCTTTCCTTCTTCCTTCTCTATCTCCATCCCTCCTTCTTTCCCTTTCTCCTTTCTTCATTCCCTCCCTACCTTCCTACTTCCTTCTATTCCTACCTTCCTGCTTCCCTTTCTCCCTCCCTTCTTCCTTCCTTCTTTCCTTTTTTTGCTTCCTTCCTTCTTTTATATATGATAACCAAATAAATTTTAATGTCAGATGGGAATGAATTGAGAAACATATAGTCAGCGATCAACTCAAGATTCATGAAAGAAATCGGACACCTGTCAGAGCAAAATACTAGTGGAAAGAGAAGAGGAAAGTATCCAGGAACAAGAAAATAAATTAAGAAATTTAGTATGTATTAATTTTATCTTGCCTTTTGTTACTAGAGGATGATGTAGCTAAAATGTTGTACAATTAGAAAAGTCAGATGGGTTTTGTGGACCACTTGCTCAATAATGATTAGTGATATGCCATGATACCCAAAAGAGCTAATGTAATTTTAAGCTTTTTAAATGGAAATATAGTGTCAAAATTGAGGAAGTGGCATCTCATCTGACTCAGATCAACCTCAGAGTACTTGTGCAATTCACATTACAGAAAGGATTTTGATAAGAGCAAGTATCCAGAAAAATGTGACTTGGGTGTTTTATGGATTTGAAATCATGCCATATAAGAAGATGACATGGTATAAATGTCACTGTTTTATGGGGTTAAAAATAACATTTTCTAGAATGACACACGGTGTCAAATAGTTTCATTTCATTCATTTAACCTTTCTGAAATTTTGGGTTCTCTATTTGTATAATATGAAGTTTGGACTAAATGATTTTTAATATTCCTTCTAGCTTAAATTTCTATGATTATAGAACTTTATAACACTAGCAAACTTTTTTTGTCAGCAATATAAAACACTTTCCCAGTGCCTACTATGTCACTCTGTAGGCACTTGAAAGGAAAAAGTAGATAGGTCATTGCCCTCAAAACCTTATATTTCAAAAGAAAAATCCAGGAAAGTATAAGTAGAGATACTGTATATTTTCATTCCTTTGGAATACAAATGACAAGAAAATTCAAATAATTGGAATTCTTTCCATTATACTTTCCTTTTCAGAAAAATAAACACATGAAGAGAACCATGTGAAGATTTCTCAGAGGAATCTTGGAAGACCTTTGTGAACTGATGCAGAGTGTACAGGACCAAAAGAAATAAAATATTATAAAATAACTAAAAAAAAAAACACTGAAGGATTTAAGAACTCTGATCCATTCAATGACCAGTAATGACTTTAGAATAGCTTACAGTTTCAGAAAACTTATTATGAATCATGTTTCCTGGCTTTTGGAAGGAAAGACTAGCATTAAAGTATGAGATCTGCACTTTCAGAGATGGTCAATGAATTTACTTGCTTTGTTAATTAGAAAGAGCAAGCTATTTTTCAGAGGGGATATTGAGCTGACAAGTTGTTATTATGATACAAAAAGAAAAAAAGAAAAAAGAAAAAATACCAATAAAATTTTTAAAATATGCACAAAATGGAGCAAAAGGAAATTTAGAAGACAACAGAAAGTATTGTTTTATTGCTGGCATCTGAAATTTAATGTACACTTTAAAACTATGCATAACAAAAAAGTTTCATGTAGTTGTTCTTTTACATATTAAAGTTTGTCAATGTGTACTAAGTTCATAATAATAAAAAAGAAAATTTAAAATATGAAATGTTTGAACAATCATTCATCCAGAATTTAAAAAAAGAACAAAAGAAATAAAAGAACACATTCCAGATCATTAATCTCATATCTGGAATCCATTCAAAAAGAGACTTTCAAAGGAAGTTACAGGGTCAGAGTCAGTTCATTTTCAATCTCTTTCTCCAACAGTAGTACTGTCTAAAACTGATGTTCATAATCTTGATCCTGAAAGCATTTTCCATATCACCAAAGGAAATGACAGTTATTTTGACTATAGTTTGGTGGGTTAAGTTAAGTGCATTTTATGCAATTCAGGATATTAGTCAAATAATTAGATTGAGAAGCAAGGAATGTAGATTCTTGTGCCTGCCAGGTGATTTGCTATGTGCTTGACAAATAATACTATTCTGAGACTGGTCCCTTTTGTGAAAAATTAGAAAATTTTCCTAAGATATATCCAATTCTAAAATTTTATCAATATAATTTTTAAAAAGTAAAAAATCCAGTTTTATAGGAACTTGCACTTTAAAGAGATTGCTTGATCTCTCCTTCTTCCAACTACCAAACCACAAATCTGAATATCCAGGAGATAGATACAGGTGAGGTGAGGATTCTCTAGGGGAGATCATTAGTTCAGGTTTGGATAAGATTACTTTTAGGAACTGACCATATATCTAGATCAATCCTGGAAATAAAAACTTGTGTTATTCATCTTTAGCTGGGAACTTAAATCTTATGATCAAGAGCTTCCAATAAGAGTTGATTATAGATAGCTATGATATTAATGGATAGAGGGTCTGGGAACATGAAAATACCTATTGGAGACAACCAGGCTATATGCTGCAGTCAGTTTACAGTGGTTTGAGAAAGTTGATTGTTAAATTTTCTGTTTGAGGATTTATATTTTGAAAACTGGCAAATGCTATAAATCAGGGCTTAATTTATTATTTTGGTTGATATTTTTAGACTTAAGAAAGTTGTGAAGAAATGTTAATAATGCAGATTAAACTTTTTTTTTATAACATTTATCCTTACCCTCCCCTAACCTGAGAGGAGATTTTTAAACTTTTACTGGCAGAAATGGAAAGAAAACCCATCAATGTCTGGTGGGCAATGCTGTAACAAAATGTTTCTAAGATATGACATGCTGAGAATGTAATTTGTGTTAACTTCACTCTTCCATGCTATATGATTTTACTTCTATAGTCTTCAGTTTCTTTATTAATAAAATTAATTAATCTAGATAATCTCTAAGATACATTTTAGTAATGGTGTTCTATGATTCTGCAAGAAGCTTGCTGAATGAGGCTGACCCTCCTTCTAACCCCCTCTCCCACCAAAAAACTGCATGGAAGCCTCATGTTCCTAAGTAAAAATTTTCCAACTTGGAATCAGAAAACTTTTACTGTTATTCCTAGTTTTTGCCAATAATTTTATTATGCTAAACGAAGTCACCTGAATCAGTGCCATGCATTTATCATTTTTCCTCCCAACTTACAATTACTTTATCTTTAGAAGTTTATTTTATTGATTAAAAAGATCCAAAAGGCCTCTTAAAATATATATCTAACCTCTTTAAAAGTGATTATCAGTTATTTCCTCTTAACCAACTAATTGGCCTAAGTGCTTGATATTTCCCTGGGTACATACCAGTTTCCAATCAAATACATTTTTGACTGTTTCTAAACAGATAAAGCGAAAGTGGAAATTTGAAGCAATTACCTGAGTAATTCAGAGATCTGAAACACTTTTGCTTGAAACAGGTAATTAAGGTTAAATTATTAGGATCAGAGATTTAGAGCTGAAAGGGATCTTAGAGTCAATGAAATCTAATTCCCTCTTAATGGTAAAACAACTAAAGAGGGGAAAACTGACTTGCCCAGAATCACATAACTTTTAAACAACTGAGGCAAGGATTAGGCAGATCTCCCTGACTTTATTCGTAATACTCCATCTACCTTGCTATGAAGCCTCAGTTATTTTTAAATGACTTAAATGGATTTTTGACAATATCCCTCTCCCTTTTAAAAATGCTGTTTCTTATACTATATTTAGTGAAGGAAAAGGTTATTCCATATAAACTAACTGACACTGGTATAACATCACTGTATTACTTTAAAAAAAACTTTTTAGCAAAGTTGCTTCTTAACATCTTTCTTTCCTTGTATAAATATTTATTTTTTCTACATACCACTATGACTTCCTCAGGTCACTATAGATAGATTGCAGAAAGTAATATTTCTAAGAAATAAAAGGTATCACTCTTGATAAGGTGGAATTGGTGAGTTTTCCTTGAGGCAAGAGGAAACTGGCAGGGATTTACAATTTTTTTTTTATGTTATTCTTGTCAAAATAGAAGGAAACAGTTTTATTAAACAAATTCTTTTAAAAAGGTCTATTGATCTATATAGCCATATATATGTATATATGTGGATTGATAAAATCAGTTAACACATATATATGTAAGCACACACACATATGCTTGTGTGTATATATCTATATGTATAAACATGTATGTAAATACACACACATGGCTGCACATATCTATACATATACATGCATACCTACATACATATCACATTCTTCTACATGCATCCTATAGTGAGCCCTCCCTCATAACAACAACAACAACAAAAAACATTCAAGTAAAACCAACTAACAAAGTCTAATAGCATCATTGTGCTATTAGAGCACTCTACCTTTTCAGTGAAAAGAGGAAACAAATTGTCATTTGTTTCTCAGGACAAAGATTACTCATTGAAATTAATTTCAGTTAAGTGCTTTTTAGTGTTTTCATTTTTATCACTTTTGTCATTACATACATTGTTCTTTCAAGTATGTTTTCTTTGATTTTCAGCACAGTTTACAATTCTTCATATAGAAGTATTTCTCTGAATTCTTAATTTTTGTTGCTTTACTGATTCAACCTTATTGTTTCGTATTAATACACCAACATTTCATCATATGAAACTCATTTAATGAATAACCGTTTTCTTTCCTTTTTTTAATCACAAAAAATCCTGTCACAGATTTTTTTAGGTATAATTGGGACCTTTATTTCTGTTACTGATATTAGTGGAATATAGGAATATGAGTGACATTATTGGACCAAACAGTATGAAAAACTGTCATTTTTTCTCATATAATTGTAAATTGTTTTCCAGAATGGGTTTGAAGAATTCACAGTTTTACCAACAATGCACGAATGTGCCTATCTTCCCATAATGCATTTTACTTGGACTATTCCTGTCTTTTATCTTGATAATTTGAAAATTATAAAAAGAAAACTGTTATTTTAATTTGCATTTTTCTTAATGATTTGGAATATTTTTCATATAGTTTTGGATATTCTGAATTCTTTACTTAAAACTGTATTTTGACTAATATCTATTGAAAAGTAGCTCTCTGTTTTATATTTTGGTATCAACTTTTTATAATATTTTGATATAAAATTTTATCAGATATCTTATGTGGTTTCTCTCCTCACTAATTCTTCTAGCTACATCAGTTTTGACTAATGCAAAATCATGTTCACTTTAAGTAATCACATTATTTTATATTTTATTAATGTCATTTATTTGCTAGAGAATTTTATCTTTCTCCTCTTTTATTTATTTATTTTTATGCTATTAGTTTTCATATTTATGTAATATATTCATTTAGAATATATATGGTAGAGAATGTTCTAAATCTATTATCTTCTAAAGTAGCTTTCAGTTTTCTAGAAATGTTAAATTGGTAATTATTTCTCTAATATTTTGTGAGGTTAGGTTTAGGAAATATTAGGTGCTTTTTTTAAAAATTTAATTTTATTTGCATAACATATGTGTGGGTAATTCTTCAACACTAACCCTTACATAGCTTTCTATCACAAATTTTTCCCCCCAATTCCCCACCCCTCCCCTAGATGGCAGGATATCCACTACATGTTAATTATGTTAAAATATTGGCAAATCGAATATATGTATACATATTTCCAAACTTATTATTGTTGCGCAAGAAAAATCTTATCTACACAAAATATATATCAGATAAAGGAAACACAGTGTAAGCAAACATCAATCAAGGAGTATGAAAATGTTATATTGTGGTCCACATTTCACATCCCTCTCTCTGGGTGTATATGGCTTTCTTCAGTGAACAATTGGAGGTGGTTTGAAACATTTCATTGTTGAAGAGAGCCATATTCATCAGAATTGATCGTCATATACTATTGTTGTTGCCATGTATAATGATCTCCTGGTTCTGCTCATTACACTCAGCATCAGTTCATGCAAGTTTCTCCAGACCTCTCTGAAATCGTCCTGCTGGTCATTTCTTACAGAACAATAATATTCCATAATATTCATATACCATAATTTATTCAGCCATTCTCCAATTGAAGGGCATCTATTCAATTTCCAGTTTCTAACCACTACAAAAGGGCTGCCACAAACATTCTTGAAAATGTGGGTCCCCTTCCTTCTTTTAGGATTTCTTTGGGATATAAGCCCAATAGAAATGCTGCTGGGTCAAAGGGTATGCACAGTTTGATAACTTTTTGAGCATAGCTCCAAATTGCTTTCCAGAATGGCTGGATCCGTTCACAGCTCCACCAACAATGCTTCAGTGTCCCAGCCCTCCCACATCCCCTCCAACATTCATCATTAACTTTTCCTGTCATTTTAGCCAATCTGACAGGTGTGTAGTGGTACCTCAGGATTGTCTTGATTTGCATTTCTCTGATCAATAGTGATTTCGAGCACCTTTTCATATGACTAAAAATAGTTTTAATTTCATCCTCTGAAAATTGTCTCTTCATATCCTTTGACCATTTACTGATTGGAGAATGGCTTGAATTTTTATAAATATGAGACTAGATGAGACCTTTATCACAACCCTTAAATGCAAAGATGATTTCCCAATTTATTGCTTCCCTCCTAATCTTGTCTGCATTGGTTTTGTTTGTACAAAAACTTTTTAACTTAATATAGTCAAAGTTATCTATCTGGTTTTCAATTAAGAGTTTGAGTTCTTCTTTGGACATAAATTTATTCCATCTCCATAGGTCTGAGAGGTAAACTATATTACATTCCTCTAATTTACTTATAGTATCACTCTTTATATCCAGATCAAGAAGCCATTTAGATCTTATCTTGGAATGTGGTGTTAGGTGTGGGTCAAGCCTTAATTTCTTTCACACTAGTTTCCAATTTTCCCAGCACTTTTTGCCAAATAGTGAGTATTTATCCCAAAAGCTGGGGTCTTTGGGTTTATCAAAGACTAAATTGCTATATTTATTGCCTAGTTTGTCTTGTAATTCTATCCTATTCCACTGATCGACTACTCTATTTCTTAGCCAGTACCAAATGGTTTTGATGACCGTTGCTTTGTAATTTGGTTTTAGATCTGGTACAGCAAGTCCACCATCGTTAGCCTTTTTTTTTTCATTAATCCCCTTGAAATTCTTGACCTTTTGTTCTTCCAAAAGAACTTTTCTACTATTTTTTCTAGATTTGTAAGATAATTTCTTGGGAGTTTGATTG
>JAJPUD010013965.1:29090-42248 GCA_023553655.1 Myrmecobius fasciatus | reverse complement strand
TAGGGAGATAAACCAATTGTTAGAAAAGTTAGGTATGATAGATCTATAGAGAAAGTTGAATGGAGACAGTAGAGAGTTTACTTTTTTCTCAGCAGTCCATGGAACCTATACAAAAATTGACCATGTATTAGGGCATAAAAACCTTAAAATCAAATGCAGAAAGGCAGAAATAGTAAATGCATCCTTTTCAGATCATGATGCAATAAAAAATCACATGCAATATAAGGCCAGGAGAAAATAAACCAAAAGGTAATTGGAAATTAAATAATCTAATCCTGAAGAATGAATGGGTGAAAGAGCAAATCATAGACACAATCAATAATTTCATCCAGGAGAATGACAATAAGGAGGCAACATACCAAAATTTGTGGGATACGGCCAAAGCGGTTTTAAGGGGCAATTTTATATCTCTAAATGCTTACTTGCATAAAATAGAGAAAGAAAAGATCAATGAATTGGGCTTATTATTAAAAAAACTAGAAAAAGAACAAATTAAAAACCCTCAAATAAATACCAAATTGGAAATTCTAAAAGTAAAAGGAGAAATTAATAAAATCGAAAATAAGAAAACTATTGAGTTAATAAATAAAACTAAGAGTTGGTTCTATGAAAAAACCAACAAAATAGATAAGCCTTTAGTTAATTTGATAAGAAAAAGGAAAGAGGAAAATCAAATTGTTAGTCTTAAGAATGATAAGGGAGAACTTTCCTCCAATGAAGAGGAAATTAAAGCAATACTTAGGAGTTACTTTGCCCAACTTTATGCCAGTAAGTTTGATAATCTGAATGAAATGGAGGAATATCTACAAAAATATAGATTGCCGAGGTTAACAGAAGAGGATATAAATTATTTAAATAGTCCCATATTAGAAAAAGAAATAGAACAAGCCATTAACCAACTCCCTAAGAAAAAATCTCCAGGGCCAGATGGATTTACATGTGAATTCTACCAAACATTCAAAGAACAATTGATTCCAATACTACACAAACTATTTGAGAAATTAGGGACAGAAGGTATACTGCCAGAATCCTTCTATGAGACTGATATGGTGCTGATAGCTAAACCAGGTAGGGTAAAAACAGAGAAAGAAAACTATAGACCAATTTCCCTAATGAATATTGATGCAAAAATTTTAAATAAGATTTTAGCAATGAGATTACAGAAAGTCATCCCCAGGATAGTACACAATGACCAAATAGGATTTATACCAGGAATGCAGGGCTGGTTCAATATTAGGAAAACTATCAGCATAATTAACTATATTAATAACCAAATTAACAAAAACCATATGATTATCTCAATAGATGCAGAAAAAGCCTTTGACAAAATCCAACACCCTTTCCTATTAAAAACACTAGAGAGTATAGGAATAAATGGGCTTTTCCTTAAAATGATCAGTAGCATCTATTTAAAACCATCAGCAAGCATCATATATAATGGAGACAAACTAAAACCATTCCCAATAAGATCAGGAGTGAAACAAGGCTGCCCACTGTCACCATTACTATTTAATATTGTATTAGAAATGTTAGCTTTAGCAATAAGAGAAGAAAAAGAGATAAAAGGAATCAGAGTAGGTAATGAAGAAACCAAATATCACTCTTTGCAGATGACATGATGGTATACTTAGAGAACCCTAGAGATTCACCTAAAAAACTACTAGAAACAATTCACAACTTTGGCAAAGTAGCAGGATTCAAAATCAATCCACATAAATCATCAGCATTTTTATATATTACCAACAAAGTTCAGCAGCAGGAGATACAAAAAGAAATTCCATTCCAAATAGCAGATGATAGGATAAAATATTTGGGAATCTATCTGCCAAGGAAAAGTCGGAAACTATATGAACTAAATTACAAAACACTTTCCACACAAATAAAATCAGACCTAATCAATTGGAAAAATATTAAGTGCTCATGGGTAGGCAGAGCGAACATAATAAAAATGACAATACTACCCAAACTAATCTACTTATTTAGTGCCATACCAATCAAACTCCCAAGAAATTATTTTACAGATCTAGAAAAAATAGTAGCAAAGTTCATTTGGAAGAACAAAACGTCAAGGATTTCAAGGGGATTAATGAAAAAAAAAGGCAGATGAAGGTGGCCTTGCTGTACCAGATCTAAAACTATATTATAAAGCAGCAGTCATCAAAACCGTTTGGTAGTGGATAAGAAATAGAGCAGTCGATCAGTGGCCCAGGATAGGTTATCAGGACAACCTAGGCATTAACCTTAACAATCTAGTGTTCAATAAACCCAAAGACCACAGCTTTTGGGATAAATACTCTCTATTTGGCAAAAACTGCTGGGAAAATTGGAAACTAGTGTGGAAGAAATTAGGGCTTGACCCATACCTAACACCACATACCAAGATAAGATCTAAATGGGTTCATGATCTAGATATAAAGAGGGACTTTGTAAGCAAGTTAGAGGAACGTAATATAGTTTATCTCTCAGACCTGTGGATGCAACAAATTTATGGCCAAAGAAGACTTGGAACTCCTAATTGAACACCAGATGGATAATTTTGACTATATTAAGTTAAAAAGTTTCTGTACAAACAAAATAAATGCAGATAAGATTAGGAGGGAAGCATCTAATTGGGAAATCATCTTTACATTTAATGGTTCTGATAAAGGCCTCATTTCTAAAATATATAGAGAATTATCTCATTTATATAAGAATTCAAGCCACTCTTCGATAGATAAGTGGTCAAGGGATATGAACAGACAATTTTCAGATGATGAAATTAAAACCATCTCTAGTCATATGAAAAGTTGCTCCAAATCACTATTGATCAGAGAAATGCAAATTAAGACAACTCTGAGATACCACTACACACCTGTCAGATTGGCTAAAATGACAGGAAAAGATAACGATGAATGTTGGAGGGGATGTGGGAGGGCTGGGACACTAATACATTGTTGGTGGAACTGTGAACGGATCCAACGATTCTGGAGAGCAATTTGGAGCTATGCTCAAAAAGTTGTCAAACTGTGCATACCCTTTGACCCAGCAGTGTTTCTACTGGGCCTATATCCCAAAGAGATCTTAGAGGAGGGAAAGGGCCCCACATGTGCAAGAATGTTTGTGGCAGCCCTTTTTGTAGTGGCTAGAAACTGGAAACTGAAGGGATGCCCATCAATTGGAGAGTGGCTGAATAAATTATGGTATATGAATATTGTGGAATATTATTGCTCTGTAAGAAACGACCAGCAGGACGATTTCAGAGAGGCCTGGAGGGACTTGCATGAACTGATGCTGAGTGAAATGAGCAGAACCAGGAGATCATCATGCACAGCAACAACAGTATTACATGATGATCAATTCTGATGGACATGGCTCTCTGCAATAAAGAATTGTCTCAAACCAGTTCCAGTTGTTCACTGAAGAAAACCATATACACCCAAAAAGAGGGACATGAAATATGGACCACAACGTAACATTTTCATGATCTCTATTGACATTTGCTTGCATTGTGTTGCCTTTCTCTGATTCTTTTTTTTCCCTTGTAGATAGGATTTTTCTTGCATAACTTCTCAAGCATTGCAACATTATTAACATGTAGTGGACTTCCCGCCATCTAGGGGAGGGGAGGGGACTGGGGGTAAAATTTGTATTGGAAAGCTTTGTAAAGATCAAGGTTGGGGAGCTACCCATACATATGTTATGCAAATAAAAAGCTTAAAATAAAAAAAAAAGAAACTTTATGGGACAAAAGAGTTAATTTTCCCAGTTTTTCTTAATGATAGAATAAGTAAAGAAGAGAGGGGAAAAAAAAAACAAAAAACTTATCCTTCAACCTCAAAGATGTCTTGCAAGGTCTAAACAATCAAAATTTATATTCCTTGTTTGTGGCAGCCCTTTTTGTAGTGGCTAGAAATGGGAAATTGAATGAATGCCCATCAATTGGAGAGTGGCTGAATAAATTATGGTATATGAATGTTATGGAATATTATTGCTCTGTAAGAAACGACCAGCAGGATGATTTCAGAGAGACCTGGAGAGACTTGCATAAACTGATGCTCAGTGAAGTGAGCATAACAAGGAGGTCATTATTCACAGCAACAACAATACTATATGAGGATCAGTTCTAATGGACATGACTCTCTTCAACAATGTAATGTTTCAAACCAGTTCCAATTGTTCGGCGAAGAAAGCCATATACACCCAGAAAGAGGGATGTGAAATGTGACCACAACATAACATTTTCATGTTCTCTATTGAAGTTTGCTTGCATTGTATTTCCTTTATCGGATTATTCTTTCTTGTAGATACTATTTCTCCTGCACAAAAAATGATGCAATAACTATACATATATTCGATTTCTTAAGTATTCTAACATAATTATCATGTAGTGGATATCCTGCCATCTAGGGGAGGGGTGGGGAGTAGGGGGGAAAAATTTGTAACAGAAAGCTTTGTAAGGGTTAATGTTTAGGAATTACCCATACATATGTTTTGCAAATTAAAAAAAATTAAAAAATATATATTCCTTTGGGCAAAAAGCATCAACATGTAATAGCATGGTTTCTCATAGGAACAAAAGGAAGGAAGGAAGAAATGAAACAAAGAAGGAAGGAAAAGAGGAAAGAGAAGAAGGGGGAGAGGGAGGAAGGGAAGAAAGAAGGAAAGAACAAAGGGAGAAGGAGAGGAAAGAGAGGGAAGAAAAAGAAAGGAAAGAAGACAGAAGAGAGAGAGGGAGAGAGAGAGAGGGAGAAAGAGGGAAAGAGAGAGAGAGAGAGAAGGAGGGTGAGAGGGAGGGAAGGAAGAGAAAGAAACATTTCTTCACTGGAACTTGACAGTTTTGTCCCCAGAGGGGAAGCTACTCCTCCTCATAGATTGGTATTCATTCTTTATTCTCAAAAAGTAACAATAACATCAAGAAGATAATGTCTTTACTTTCAAGTGAAATAGATTTAAGTGAAACAGGGCTGTGCAAAGTCATAAATCTCATTCTCTCCTCCAGAGGTATTTGAGTCTAGTGGCAACACATGAACTGAAGAAGGAAATGATAAACCACACTAGAGTACCAGAATTGTTGTCAGAAAGACCTGTGTTCAAATTGAGCCTCAGACACTTATCGTGTTACATTGGGTAAGTTGTTTGACCTATGTGTGCCTTAGCTTCCCCATTTATGAAATGAGGATAATAATAACACCTACCTTCTAGGTTTGTTGTGAAGATTAAACAATATAATATTTGTGAAAGCATTTGGCACAGTGTCTGGCACATAGTAAGCTCTGTATCAGCTTTTATTATCAGCTATTATTACTTGCATAGCTTTTCAAGAACTGAAGGCCATCTTCATCCTATTATGAGGTACCTGAGCAGGATGATAATGGAAGAAATTTTATAATATTTTTATAATAATTTACCATAAAGGCTCCAATCTTTAGCACCTAATTCACTAGGTTGTGTCTAAAAATAAGGATATAGATTCAAATGGATATTTATGTGTTTGAATGTCTATATATGTAAATACATGTTTGTGTTTTTACATGTATTACATATGTATGTGTATATAGATATATAGACATATAATTTGCAAATCTTAAAATATCTATAATAATATGTGTATATAGATATAAACAGACATATAATTTGCAAACCTTAAAATAAGATAAATGCAGTTATTATTATCAATGATAGTAATTGTTCAACAATCAAGCCATTTTTTAAAAAAATTTTCTAGGAATGATACAAAGTCCCTAGGAATAGGACAGTAGAGATCAAATTATATTTGATGACATAGCCTTTACCTAATTTGACTTTTTTTAGTATAAAGATAGCAAATGATAAACTTGTTAATCTATTTATACAAGTATCAGTGAGGAAGAAAATTGTCTTAATAAAGAGATAATCCATTGAAACAATTAAAAAGGAGTAAGATGTAAAATAACAAATGAGAAATCAAAACAAGTCCCTCTGAGATAATGGCTATCTATTGCAGGAAGCATGAGATGAGAGCAATCCCTGCCTAGTGATAACATTTAACTGAAAAGGAGTAAATGAAATGTAGACAATAAAAAGGGAGGATCCTAAGTACATTCATGACTAGGCTATGATAAACAAAAGACTTTTCTATCTTTACCTGATAATTGAAGTAATACTCAATCTTAACAGTTGTAATCTTAGAGTTAGATACTGGTGCAAGAAATATTGATACCATAAAGGTTGCTAATCATCTTAACCAAGTTTTACTGAGAATTATTAGACTATATTATCCCTATTGAACTAGAAGAAATAGACTATCTTGGGCACTGGAGAAAGTCAGTATTTTAAGCACACTCTGCAATAATACAATTACTATTCCTCTTCTTATAACTGCTACTATGGGGATGTTGTTAAGGACCATGATAATAATGATGATGATAACTACTTTAACTATTACTTGGTCAAGAAGCTAATGCAGGAAGATAAAAAGAATACTAAATTTTTAGTAAGATCTGAAGCAAAATCTTACCCTGAATATGGATATAGTATGTGACCCTGGGTAAGTCATTCAATCTCTCCTTGGCTTCACTCTCCTCCTCTATAAATTGGGGACAGTGATGACATCTAAGTTCCAGAGTTGTGAAGACCAAATGAGATAATGTTTTTGAAGCCCTGTATGAGCACTATCATTGTTGTACTTAAATATCATAATTTTTATTTAGTTACAGAAAAAAATCATTTTGTCTTCTTGTGAAAAAAATTGCACAAATATAAAACAAAAAAATGAAAATAGCACCTTGCCCCAAGACTATTTTATTTGATCTTCTCCAAGATGATAATAATAATGACTCTAGCCCCCATTTAATAAAGCACTTTACTTTCAGCAAAATAATTTACATATCTTAATTTGTTTTATACCACTTTTCTATTTTCTTGTACATAGCTGGAAAAAATGAATATTACTTATGGCAACATCCTTCCTTTTAATAAATTACTATGAAGTAAAGTTATTGTTCCCTCAAGGGAAAGGTCCTTGGGGAAATGGTCTTATCTCATTTATAATTTGATACTTTCCTTTTTCATAATAACTAGCATAGATGATTTTACATGATAAATTCTGTGAAATGGCAGGGTAAATAATTTTCTTCCATTCAAATAAATGGGTTCTAGGATTATTGGGGGCCATAGCTATCCTATATACTATGCTTTTAAGAGTGAGGTAGAGATTCTGGAAAGCAATTTGGAACTATGCTCAAAAGCATTCAAACTTTGCATACCCTTTGACCCAGCAGTGTTTCTACTGGGCTTATACCCCAAAGAGATCTTAAAGGAAGAAAAGGGCCCCACATGTGCAAGAATGTTTGTGACAGCCCTTTTTGTAGTGGCTAGAAACTGGAAACTGAATGGATGCCCATCAATTGGAGAGTGGCTGAATAAATTATGGTATATGAATGTTATGGAATATTATTGTTCTGTGAGAAATGACCAGCCGGACGATTTCAGAGAGGCCTGGAGAGACTTGCATGAACTGATGCTGAGTGAAATAAGCAGAACCAGGAGATCAATATACACGGCAACAAGAATACTATATGATGATCAATTCTGAAGGACATGGCTCTCTTCAGCAAGGAAATGTTTCAAACCAGTTCCAATTGTTCAGTAAGAAAGCCATATACACCCAGGGAGAGGGGTATGAGATATGGACCACAACATAACATTTTCATGCTCTCTATTGATGTTTGCTTGCATTGAATTTCCTTTTTCAGATATTTTTTGTTCATATAGATATGATTGTTCTTTCACAGCAAGATAAGAGTGGAAATATGTATACATATATTCTACTTGTCAAATATTTTAATATAATTAACATGTAGTGGACTTCCTGCTATCTAGGGGAGGAGAGGGGAATAGGGGGGAAAATTTGTAACGGAAAGCTTTGTAATGGTCAATGTGGAGGAACTACTCATACATATGTTATGCAAATAAAAAGCTTTAATTTTAAAAAAAAAAGAGTGAGGTAGAGCACTATAAAGGCAGGGGAGCTGTGCTCATTACCCTAATAGGAAAATTCTTTTCCCATGCTTGCCATATCCTCTAATGGAATCACAAGATTTCAGAATTGGAAGGAGTTTAAGACATTTAGATTAACTTCTATCCAAATAGGAGTCCCTCTGATGTATCTTGTTATCTTTGTATACTGAGCAATGATCCATTCAGCTTTTTATAATGACCTACAATGATGGAGAATTTGTTGTATCCCAAGTCAATCTGGTTTTTGGCTCCAGAGAAAATAAATAAAATCCTTCTTCCTTATGACATTCCTTTACATCTTAGATGAGATCTATCATTTGTGTACTAAATCTCTTCTCCATATTAAATATTTCTTATTTCTTCAATCAAATCCCATATTATTATTTCCCTAGTCATCCTTTTTCACTAAGAATTCTCCAGTGTCCTTCCTAAAGTAGAGATCTCAGAATTAAACATAATATTCCAAGTTAAATTATTAACACTGTAAAGTAGAGAAGAATTGTGTAAGAATTAATACAATTCATGATCTCATTGATATTTTTTCTGACTCATTATGTTATTGGTTTCTAGTAAGTTTAAAGATCTTGTACCCCTGAAATTGTATTTATATGCCATATATAGCTAAGTTGAATAGTAGGTTAGGCGCAAGATTTGGTGTCATGAAGACATCAGTTTGAATTTCGTTTCATATTCTTCCTAGCAGTGTAGCCTTTACAAGTAACTTAAGCGCTCCAGACTTCTAAAATAAAAAAAAAGTTTGAACTCAAAAAGCTTCTTCTACTTAAAAAAACCCATGATTTATATCTTACACTTTCTTCAATATATATTTGTGGTTGCCTTTTTTTTTTTTTGTAACCCAAACATGGGACTTTGCATAAATCTTAAGATCATAGATAATGATATCTTGGTTTTGGAGCAGGCAGAAATCTTAAAGATTATTCAGTCCAACCCCTTAATTTTTCAAGTGCATAAACTGAGGCATAGAGAAGTTAAGTGATCTACCCATCTCCCATACAGAAAGTGATTGAACTGAAATTTTAATGTGTATTCTTTGGCTCCATACTTAGCTAATTCTACAATACAACACTACCTCTGGATTGAGTTATCAATCTACCTTGCCAGAACTATTTTGGGTCATAATTTTTTCACTCACTATATATATTAACTGTCTCTCCAAGATTTGTCAGCTAGCAATTTGCTAAGAATTCTACCTGTTTTTATCTTATATACTGAGAAACATGTTGAACAGAACGAGGCCAAGGACAGATCGTTGGAGAACTTTATTAGTGGTCTCTTATGTTATTGGCCTGGATCTATCCATCATTCTTTTGGTTCTGTATTTCAACCAGTTTTTAAACCTTTTATTTGTACTATCATCTGGCCAAAACTGCTTCTGCTTATTCACAAAGAAAGATATATTGTGACAGTATCATCAGAAAATAGTTAAACTAGCAGGAACTTTAATGGTTATCTACTACAATCCTCTCATTTTACAGATGAATAGCTGAGGCCAGGAAAGATAAATCATTCAACAAGTATTTGTTAAGTACCTATTATGTTCCAGACATTTTCCTTAGTACTAGAGGTACATGTATAAAAAAAAAAAAACACAGTTCCTACTCATTAAAGGTTAATTCTAATGAAAGAGACAACCAATACATACAAAAATACATAACCCATAAATGTAAATGTAAATATATATATGTAAGTACATACATTCATATGTATAAATGTACAACTTTGAACTATTAAAATATAAAGAAACAGAGGTAGGCTATGTGATAGTGGTAAGAAGCGAGTATGTTCCAAGCATGGGTGATGATAAATGCAAAAAAACCCAGAGATGGGAAATGAAATGTGTCATGAATGAAGATTACAGAGCCATTTTCTTGGATCAAAGTATGGGAAGTTGAGTGATAGCCAACATATGTGGAAACATAGATTACAGCCAGATTGTAAATGACCTTAAAGGCCAACCAAAGAAGTATATATTATATACTAGAGGCAATTAGAAGCCTCTAACGTTGTTTGAATAGGAGAATCACACAGAGAGATCTACATTAAATTACTTTACCAACAATCTGAAGATCTATACTTGCCCCAATTCACTTAGAGCCTGCAATCAAACCCAAGTTCTCTGACTGAAAATCCAGAATCATTTTTCCTACTAATATTGCCTCCAATATGAAAAGATAAAAATAATGATTGTTTCCTGCTCTGCTTTTTGCGCTCTAATCTTTCCCTTCTTGAATGCTTCTTTCTTGATAACTTTAACAATCACTTCTATCTAACCTGAGGGATCTCAATTTCCAATTTGTGTTTTCAAATTTCCAAATATCTATGTGATATTCATTTGCAAGGTCTTGAGTGGAAGTGAATTAAGCCAGACATGAAAACAACATAAAGCTGAAAACAGCAACAACAAACAAATGCACAATTAATCAAATATAAAGTAAAAAACGAAAAACAAAACAAAACAAAAAACTTGAACTAGATGCCTTGCTTGGTATAGCTGATAACTGCATTGTGGCTCTTTAATGTTGATCAAATTATTTCTGAACCTGGGTTTCCTTTACTGTAAAAGAAGGATATTGGATTAGATGAATAAATGAAAAGCCATTTCTTAGACAGATTAAATAATTATTGTATTAGACACTGTGCTAAGAATTGTGAATGCAAGATAACTCTTCTCCTCAAGGAGTGTATGGGAGGAGACAAAACATATGAGGGGTAGTTTTGAGGGAAAGGTGTTTTTGTTTGTGGACTCAGAGATATGGTGACCTTATACATAGAGAAATAAACTGACATTTTTTTTCTAAAAGCAACAGAAGTATTGATTTAATTACTTTACCCAGAGAATGAGTTGTAAAAGAGTAATAGTGATTGTATACACATAGCAGCAGGACAGATGCCAAGATGTACTGGATAGTTAACTAAAGGGGAAGTGAAACATAATCTGGTCTAATCTTGGGCTAGCTAGATAAGTAGTTCAGACACTAAATCAAAAAAGTGCCAGAATGGGAATTTCATACCTGAGTCACTTAATTATGCAAGTAGCAAGGGCACACATTTTTGAGATCCTATGTGAAGGGTGTAAGTTTTTAAGGTGGTTTTAGAGTTCTCATATACTATGTCTTTTCTCAAAATATTTTCTATTCTATATCTTTTTCAAATATTTTCCATTCTTTAGGGTTTCTTCTAATATTGTTCTACATTCTATTATATGTCCAAAATATATTTCTAACTCTAACATTCTGTATCTAATGATAGGGGGGACCCAATGAAAGACAAACTGAAGCATTCAATTCCTTCAGTTGGGAACGCAGACATTTTTGTGATCCCCATGAGGATGCTACTGTTTAACATTGTTTTCCAACATCAAATGTTCTTCCTCAAAGTCATATAAAGCAAAGACATTCTTTTATCAGATAAGAGTTTCTACTTTCATGTGCATATTATCATTCTGTGTCCTTTACTGTCTGATCCTTATCCAGATAATGTTAACTAAGACCAAACAGTTGATGTTGGCAATAACTGGCTAATCACAGGACTGCTGACTTTCCAGATATATGAAGGACATTATCCTATAAATGTGCTAGGTTTTGACATTAGCCAGCCAATGTTATGTATTTTAACTGTATATGTAGTAAATTGCCTTTCACATTCAAAAGGGAATTGTTGCCCATATATGAAGAACACATCTCCTCACTAACTCATATATACAACATAAATTATGATTTGATTTTCTTTTTATTCAATGGAAAATTATTAGGTTGTACTTAAAATTGTAATGTATTTTAATTATACAATACTTAATGCAGGTTCTGCTAATAGTATAATATATCTCTGATTTTTTCTTGCTAATTACTATAGCCCCTAAATTTTATATAATTGCTAATTTTAAATAATTAATATGAGTATCCTAGTCAGGAAAAATTATTCTAGTTAAATTTTAAAATTTCCCATTTGATTTAATTAATAGATCATATATTCATAATTGTGGAAATAGTTGTTAAATCCTTAAGCCATTTACACAACTTTTGGCATTCACTTAATATTGTGTCACAAATGAGTGTTTAATGCAAATTTAGCAAGCCAGTCACTGCTTTTTAATTAAATATAAGATGATTGTTAAGAGAGACCTTACTGAGCATTTGCAAGATAAATCTAATGGTCATATAATTATCCTAAAATTACTTAAGGAAGGAATGCCCAATTTCATTCTGAGCTCTGTATTAGCTTGTAAGGAATGTGTAGATATTTAATTAACATTTATCAAAATAGCCCAAAGCAAGTTATTTAGATAGCTATTTTTAAATGACATTTAATAACTATATTAATTAGTATGGAAATTGCTACCAATATCCTATTTAATGATTTCAGTGTTATTTAGAAAATGGTTTATCAATAGACATCGAAATATATAGCTTTTGGAAAAGTTAATTGCTTGCCACTCATTTTTGTTTATTTAAGTTAAATTATGAATTCAGCACTACTTAGTTGATCTTAATTAAATACTTATATAAGCCCATACATCTAAATTAAATGTTGATTTCAACCAATGATCATTTTTTCAAAATAATAATAGCAGCAGCAATATAATAAGCAATCAAAAAACAATAAAATCTGACTACAAGCTATATTCGTTAAATAAACTCCCAATGACTCAGATTCCCATCTGAATGCATTAAAGATTTTTTAGGCTTACAAAAATGACCCTTTGATTATTTATTTTTGGCACTGTATGATGAGCAAGTGAAGTTTAATGTTCCACTGTTTCATTTAGTTAAAGGTCTGGCAGTCTCTGGGCTCTGCTTATAGGAATATATTCCAGTATAATTCTTGTTATTCATTAAGAATATTTGTATACTATTGGAAAGGTTGATTCTCTGATAAGTAGGGACAAGGATTAATTAGTGGTATATTGAAGTCGACTTGTTCATTTTTAGATATTCAATGCTTGATTTATTGTTTTGTTGATTATCTAAATTTAAGAAAGTGATGAAGTATTAATAATGAAATTTTAGCCTAAATATATTCTCGCTGTGTGTTTCTGTCTCTTCCTTCTCTTCCCTTTCTCTTTATCTCTCCCTCTCCCTTTCCTTCTCTCTCTCTCTCTTTCTCAACATTCATCAGGACCTTCACTAAATGTATTTATTAGTGAAGTGAAATGGAAACAAA
>JAJPUD010013965.1:0-29080 GCA_023553655.1 Myrmecobius fasciatus | reverse complement strand
CCATATTGTATATTGTGGACAAAGCAAAAGTTTAGAACCTTTTAATACCTGCTGTTTATAGCAAGGTGAAATCCTTCCACAAGTTAAATGAAGGAGATATTCTGAAGGAGTTTCTGCTAGACTCATCATATAACATACCAGGAAACAAATAGAAGGAAGATATGGAAGAGGTCAAATTCTTCTGATTCACAAAGCTTACCTTGACCTGGATTTATTATTTTGTCTTCTATTTAAACAATATTATGTTTTTTTTTTTGTTTGTTTCTGTTTTTGGGTTTGTTTGTTTTTTTGTTTTGTTTTTTGCCAAGATAATTGGGGTTAAGTGACTTGCCCAGGATCACAAAGCTAGGTAGTCTTAAGTGTCTGAGACCAGATTTGAGCTCAGGTTGTCCTTGACTTCAGGGTTGGTGCTCTAAACAACATTATTTTTTTAAAATTGTTTTCCTTTAAGTGTTCTAATATCTCTAGCAATCTTTCATTTTCTTTGTTTAGATGCTCTTGATGCTGAATTTCTATTAATTTTATTGACTAATAATAATAACAACAGTAATTAGCATAATAGCAACAGAACTAGCCTCCCAAACCAGGAAGAATTGTATTCAAATCCAGCTTCTGACAAATAATAGCTGTGTGATTCCAAGGAAATTATTTGATCTCTTTAGCCCAGATTACTGTGTTAAGACTGTAAGCTGAAGATAAGTTAGTTTATGTAGTTTCTTATACAAAATAGTTTATATTCCAATAGGAGAATACAGAGCTTGAAAAAGAGCTGGAAAGTAGAGTTTCTTTATAGAGGAAGTGGTGCAGCTGAGCTGAGATTGGAATGTTTGTAGATCCCCTCAAGAAATGGTGGCTATTGAATGATTTGTGTTGCTGTCTCTCCTAGAAATAAATTTATGGATTTTTAAAATATTGAAACATAACATCCTGGGTACAAATCATCTATTAATCCCCATAAAGCTATTTTAGGATTTATGTACTTGGAAGCCATCCACCAGATCATAACACCAGAATCACTATCAATGTGTTTACCTTTATTAGTCAATTAGAAGGCACATGGTTCAAGCATTCAGTGAAATAGGTTATTAATGAAAATAACATCAGGATATTGTTCTTAAAAACACTGAGTTAATTCTTTAATAATAAGAACTTTCAGTAAGAAAAGAGACACTGTATAAGGGTCACATGTGAACACATATGCATAGGGAATATGTGACCAGGGAAACTTTGAAAAAGATCATACACATAAAATAAAATGCAGATTCTGAAGGTCTTGCTTCTGATTCTGGACAGCCTGTAATGTCTTCTACAGATCTCATCAAACTTCCTTTTTGTACACCTTGTCAATAAATCAGACAACAAAATTTTATTAAGTACCTACTCAGTGCCAGGATTTGTGCTAGAGACTGGAGAAAGAAAGACAAAAAGGAACTCCAGGTGAAGATTGGCTTACTTCTTATCAAGAAGCTTACAGTCTATATAGAGAAGATAGCATGTACATGGACAGGGAGATAAAAGAGATAGAGACAGATACCCATTGTCTCCAATTTAAAATAATTTGAAACTTCTGGGTTGGATCCAAAATCACAGAGAAAAGGAAGCATGCAGTTAAGCTCTTTCAAAGTTCCAAACAGATTAAAAATGATGTCTCAAAAATGAATTCTTGAGTAACAGATTTAACAAAAATACAAAACACTTTAGATCAATCTAAAACAATGTGGGAGATTTGTGACTGCAGTGGAGGCTACCTCAGAGTTCATGAGGATGAAATACCACTGGTAAAATTATATGATGATGACAGAAGCAAATGTATCTTAAGGAACTCTTAAGCCAGAAACAGTAAAAGTCAACCAGTCAGAAATAGATTATGAGGTATCTTGGTACTTGCACAGGACATAGTACTAGAACACTTTTAGTCAAGAGGGAGTGAGAGCCCTGAAGAAGTTTCACTTTTGGTCATTAGGTATTAGGTAACATAAGAAATACTATCATTTCCAATCCCAATAGATCAGGGATCCTGAGGAGCATCATTTCTGGTCTTAAGAGAACAAAAGCACTAAGGAGTAATATTGCTTACAATGACAGGGTTTAAGAAGACCTTCCAGGGTAAGGAACAGAATAGAGACTAGGAGAACAGTGAATACACCTCTTTACAGATCACATAATCTCAAAATCACTAAATATTTTAATTCCCCAGAAATACCTCTGAAAACAGCAGTGTAAAAATCCTGAATCTTCAGGCAACCTACCTCACCAAATATTGCAGAAAGGAGCACAATTTTAATATAAAGTTCAAAATGAAGAAATAATGTTGGAAAAGGAGCAAACAACAACAATAGCAAAAGAACCTGATGAAATATTATGGTGACAAGGAAGATAAAGACACAAACTCAGAAGATAACAAAATCAAAACAATACACACAAACACACACACACACTCAATTGTAATAGAAATCTATCTTATCCAACAGTAAAGTAGGAGGGGAAAGGAATAAAAGAATGGTGGATGATCAAGAGCGGAGTGAATAAGGCAGTGGTCATAAGCAAAACAGACTTTAGAAGAGGAACAGGATAAAAGAGAAAGAGATAAAAGAAAGGATGGAGGCGAAATATATATTTAGCAATCATATCTATGAATGGGAATGGAATGAATTCAAATAGGTAACAGAATCAGATAGCAGAATGGATTAGAAACCAGCATCCAAAAATGTTTACAAGAAATAATCTTCACACACACACACACACACACACACACACACACACACACACACACACACATGCACACACACAGCTAAATAATGGGCTGGAGCAGAATCTGTTATGCTTCAACTGATGTGAAAAAGGCAGGAGTAGCAATCATTACCTCAGATAAAGCAAAATAAAAAATAGACTTAATTAAAAGAAGGGAAACTACATCTTGCCAAAAGGTACTATAGACAATTATATATATATACATATATATGTATATATGTATATATATACACACACATACATTCTAGTGGAGATACTCAATAATACTTTCTAAAAGTTAGAGAAATCTCACCATAAAATAAAAAAGAAAGAAAAGTTGAGAAGCTGAATAGAATGGAAGAGAAAATTAGCTTTGATAGACCTCTGGAGAAAACTGAATGGGAATAAAAAGGACTAAATCTTGTCTCAGGTATATATGAGATTATTAAAATTGACCATGTATTAGTACATAGGAACCTCACTACCAAATGTAGAAAACAGATATTAAATACATTCTTTTCAGATCATAATGCAATAAAAATTATATTTAGTAATGTGGAACCATGGATTAAAAATTAATTGGAAACCAAATACTTTAATCTAAAGAATGAATGGATGAAAGGACAAATCATAGAATTAATAATTTCATTAAAATGAAGGACAAAATCAGATAACCTACAAACATTTACAGGATGCAGCTAAAGCCATATTTAGGGGAATATTTATATCTCTAGGTATATATTTCAATGAAAGAAAAAAAAATCAATGATTTTGGTGTGCAACTAGAAAAAGTAGAAAAGAATAAATTAAAGATGCCTAATTAAACATCAAAATAAAAATCATAAAAATAAAAGGAAAGAATAATAAAATTGAGAACTGAAAAACCACACTGACATAATAAATAAAATGAGGAAGTTGGTTTTATTTAAAAACAAACAAACAAACAAACTGAAACTAAAATATATAAACCATTGGTTAATTTTATTTAAAAAAATCAATTCACTAGTCTCAAAATGAAAAGGTGAAATCACCACCAGTGAAGATGGGTTTAAAACAATTATTGAGTTATTTTTGCTTAAGTATATGCTAGGAAAACTGACAATCCAAGTGAAATAGAATAATGTTTAAAAAGATATAACACACCCTGTTTAACATAAAAGGAAATAGAATACCTAAATAATCCTATTTTAGCAAAAAAGAATTTGAAAAAAATTATCAATGAGCTTCTTATGAAAAAAAAAATCCAGGGGCCAGAGGGATTTACAAATGAATCCTACCAAATTTCCCCAAATATTTTGGGAACAATGAATTCCAAAATTATACAATTTTGTTTTGAAAAAAAAAATAGGTAAAGGAATCAGCTAGCATCATATGTAATGGTGATAAACTGGAATCATTCCCAATAAGATCAGGGGTGAAACAAGGTTGCTCACTATTACCATTACTATTCAATATTGTATTAGAAATGCTAGCTTTGGCAATAAGAGAAGAAAAAGAGATTAAAGGAATCGAGTTGGTCATGAAGAAACCAAATTGCACTCTTTGCAGATGATATGACGGTATACTTAGAAAACCCTAGAGAATCAACTAAAAACCTATTAGAAATAATCCACAATTTTAGCAAAGTTGCAGGATACAAAATAAATCTACATCAATCATCAGCATTTTTATACATCACTAACAAAATCCAACAGCAAGAGATATAAAGAGAAATTCCATTTAAAATAACTATTGATTGTACAAAATATTTGGGAATATATCTGCCAAGGGAAAGTCAGGAACTATATAAATAAAACTACAAAAAACTAAAGAACTGGAAAAATATCAAGTGCTCTTGGATGGGTCGAGCAAATATAATAAAGATTACAATATGACCTAAACTAATCTATTTATTTAGTGCTATACCAATCAAACTCCTAAGAAATTATTTTACTGACCTAGAAAAAACAACAAAATTCATCTGGAAGAACAAAAGATTAAGAATTTCAAGGGAATTAATGGAAAAAAAAAAGCAAATGAAGGTGGTGTAGTTGTACCAGATCTAAAACTATATTATAAAGCAGTAGTCATCAAAACCCTTTGGTACTGGCTAAGAAACAGATCAGTGGATTAGGTTAGGTTCACAGGACAAAATAGTCAATGACTATAGTAATCTAGTGTTTGGCAAGCCTAAAGACCCCAGCTTTTGGGATAAGAACTCACTCTTTGACAAAAAAAATAGGTAAAGGAGACCTACTATATTCCATTTATGACATACACATATGGTTTTGATACTTAAACCAAGAAGAGTAAAAAGACAGAAAGCTATAGACTTAGTTTCTTGATGAATAGTCAAGCAAAATATAAATAAAATGCTAATAAGATTATACCAGCATATCACTATGATCATATACCATGAGCAGGATAGAATTTATACTAGAAAGGTATGACTAGTTCAATATCAAGAAATCTATAAACAGAATTGACTATATGTATAATGGAATAAACAAAAAATATATTATTATATGAAAAAAACAAAAAACAAAAAACCAAAGCCTCTAAGGGAGGAAGGGAAAGAATTCATGTAATTTTTTACATGTAAATGAGAAATATTTAATGAAATGAATAAAAAATATTTTTTAAACGAAATAATCTGAGCTTCTCTTCATTTCCTTCATCACCTTTCTTGGTTACATACACATCAGAAATTTTGAGCTGGTTAGAAAAGAATAAAAGAATATTGACAATTACCTTGGTCTTCTTTTTTCTCCAGCAAAAATTTACTACATAGTTTTGCTGTGGTCACTATAAAGGATGGATAGCTATAAAAATTTACATTTATGTAAAACTTTGCTTAATATTTTTATTTTCCCTCACATCTTTTGATTTTTTTTTTTTTTTTTTTTTTTTTTTTTGCTGAGGCAATTGGGGTTAAGTGATTTGCCCAGGGTCGCACAGTTAGGATCTTTCACATCTTTGATTTTTGAAAGTTTTATTCAAAAATAGTAGATATGTTAACTGTCAAAATCATTTAATCTTTATAATTGTGCAGATTTCAAGCTTCTCATCCTATGCATATTTTCTCCATGATTTCTTACAAATACTTCAAAGTAGAATCTATTTTAATGTGCTAGAATGTTTTCTTAAAATTTTATGTATGCTTATGAAGTACATAAATTGTCAATTGATTTTTTTTCTTGCTTTTCCTACATGTTTTGTCTATCATGTTTTCCCATAATGTCTCTGATGGTATCTGTCATGCTTCTTCTGCCAGTTCAGCATTGGTATTTGTTGTTATTATTTAATAATACTTATTTCCACTGCATTCCTCTTCACTGTTCTTTCTGTGAATCAGAATTTCAAATTCTTAAGTGGAATACCATAACTTGAATCTATATAGTTTAAACAAAGGAATATTTCTAGAAAGATGGACCTTTTATCAGAGAAAAGGTTTGGGTCATTAAAAACTTTGCATAATTTCATAAATGTAATTCAGTAATTTTTGTATTATTCAAATTTGTTGTTTTTCTGCAGTCTTGTGCTAACTATATGTAATGATGTAATGCTGCATGTTGTTCATCCAAATGTCTATGGACAATAGTTTTATTCTTTATAAATATGCTTTCTTCACCTATATGGGTTTTCCTATGTGGATGGTAAGGAGAAACTATTTTGAATATTAAGGATCTCTTTTAAAAGTACTGTAATTTTCTGGGACTTGATGCAATCAATGCAATTTTATTTATAAAGAAAAACAGGTGAAGGACCTCATAGTTTATTAAAAACCCCTCTTTGCAATGCACTGGATATTTTCCTTGGCTGCAGCAAATAATTTTTGGTTAATACAAATCTTTCTCTATGTTTTATAATTTGCTTGATAGTAATAATCAGATGATCATTTTTAACAAAATCTTCATTTAACAAATATACATTGTAAATGTAATGTAGAAAACCAATTAAGTAAATTAATTATCTATAGACTTATGAAATAATAATGTGAAACAATGCACCTTTTCTCATTATATTAGAGGACTGAGAATTACTTTTTAAAATAAAAATATTTCAGACAGATCAAAAGGTCCAATTTAATTGCTAAAGAGCCAGAGTAATGAAAGATAATGAATTGCTAATTAACATAGCTTTTATCATTGATATTTGAATACTTAGAGTGAGAAATTCAAACAGATTATTATGAATGGTGTAATTTGTTTAATTGACTTTTATACATTTATACTATGATCACATTTTAATATAAACTCAAGTTTTTTACCTACCATAATATTATTTCAGTTTTATATAGTGCTTCAGGGTTTACAAAATACTTATATTCTTCTTCCTCACAACAATTTTGTGAGATATGTTATTTTATAGATCAAAAAACTAATTAGATTAAGGGATGGGCATGTAGGGATGTAGGAAGGACTGAAACCAAGTACTTACTGATATGAAGTCCCATATTATATTGACTGCACCATGCTGTCTCTAATTTGAAATATATTAATATCATGATATAATTAGTCAAAATTGTCAAGAACCTGCCATGGACTGAAGAAAGGTTAATATGAAGGTTAAAAAAAAAAAGATGTATTTCGCTAGAAAGCTCAGTAGATTTGGTATCAGATCACCAGGATTCATATTCTAACAATGTTTATCAGTATGCGATCTTTGTGAAGTCATTTTATGTTCTCTAGACTCAACTTCTTACCTACAAAATGAGACATTGGTGTAGATTATATTAACAGCTTCTGCAAATTTAAATCATGGTGTCTTAACAAAATTTTCATTCTATTGGCAGGAATATGATATGATACTGTAATATATGTTATATATATTACAGTAATGTAATACAGGTCAAGTAGTTCCTTAATAATATCCTGTAAAAAGCCATCTATGAGGTCTAGGGTCTGCATATTTAAAATGATAATATTACCGATTCTATGGAGGTTACATTCTTGTGTGTGGATAAATCATGCACACTTATTGGTATGATACTGATAGGGAATGGTGAGGATACAGAAAGAATTGAGACAAAGGGTTTTAGAAGTATGTGAGAAAGGAGAAAATACTTTTACCTTGAGTGTAAGCAAAGTATCAAAAGACTACATAGAAGAAATGGGACCTGAGCTTATCCTTAAGCTAAGGTATATGAAAGGCTAAGGTATTAGTGAGGGCAAAGTATACATAAGCAAAGAGTATCTTCCTGGCATGGGGAAATAATAGCTAACATTTATTTAGTGTTCACTCTGTGCCAGACATTATTCTAAGCACTTAATGATTATGTCATTTGATCTTCACAGTAATTTAAAGAAGTAAGTGCACTTGTTATCCTAATTTTATAGATGAGGAAAGGAAGGCAAACAGTAGATGGCTAGTTTAGTGGTAGAAAACAACAGCCAAGCTTCTGAGAGGCAATCACTTGAGAAAAAAATAGCATCATCACTGCCCACCTCCTCCAGATAATTGTGTGAATTTGACAGATTCAACAGAGACATCAGAGGTCCAATTGATAACTAAAGTCAATAAAAGAATCCATTGGAACCAGTAGCAATGATTGCAATAGTGGTAGTGATCAATGACAGAGCAATCATCTTAAGTAACTCAAGCATGGCAGTAACTTTGGGGTTCATGACCCCTCTTGATGGAAAGAAATGCTTGTCATGGACTACAAAAGGTATCAACTCTCAGAGCCCAGGTGTGAAGTATACTTAAAGATTCCATAAAGGAGAGAATCAGGTAATCAGAAATTGAGAGATATCCCATTGCTATATTCAGTCTCTACACGAGGGCCTTATTTGTGAATGAGAAGAGTACATTTAATTTGGGGCAATTTTTTAGAAAGTATTCTTGCTGTATCTTCTGAAAAGCTAAATGGCATTGCTGTCTGTAAATGAGAATTATACTAGTAGGAGGATTTCAAATGATATTATTATAATACCATATATCCTCAGGATTATCCCTAAAGTCCTGAGGGAATCAGTAGTAAGTTTTTTCTTTGGGCAACTAGTAGGCCATTGCCAATGTGAGGTGGGAAAGTGAGCCTAAATGAGTACTACAATAAAAAGAGAAATGAATGTGAATACATAATTTATAAGACAAGCTTTTGGAAGAGAAAAGAGATGGTAAGAGCAAGATCAGAAGTTTAAATATCATCCTTGGACAAGGAAAACAATATTTCTACAAAAAATTAATAATATCATTACAGAGTGAAAACCTAGAATGCTATAGACAATAAATATACCAGAGCATTTCAGGAGAAATCACACATATACATACATACATATACACACATGTACATTCTATGCATACACGTGTATTCATACATGTATGTATAGCCATATACATGTGCATGCACGTTTATATGTACATGTGTATATTGGGTATATGTATGTATGTATGTATATATGGTTGTGTGTATATTTACCTACATACATACACTTATAGTGACATAGATCTTTCTCTCAAGGAAGTTTATAATCTAAGAGCTCATGATTTTTCTTATGCTATTATATTCACATAAATCTAAATTAAATCCAACATGTTTTTATATAATATCTAATCAATGCAAGGCAGTGTTGAGGGATGGCACAAAGGTGATATAGATCTTGCTTTCACATAAGCTTATGATATAATATAAAGACATAGTCACAAATAACTATTAGAGAAGAAGTAGAAAGATACATTTAAAGAAAAAGTTAAAATTAAATGTTATGAAAACTGAGGAAGGAAGGAAGAGTCTCATAGAAGGATGGGGAAAGGGATGCCAGGAAAAGCTTTATGCAGCAGATAACACTTCATCTGGATCCTAAAAAAATGAATTTCAAGAGCATAAGATGAGCAGTAGGACAATTTATTGTAAAATAGCTAGCATAATGCAATGGAGAGAGCATTGGTCATAAATCAAGAATATCTTAGTTCAAAATCTGAAACTTAGTATTTGTAGTCTCATAACTTTAAAGTAGTCACTTTTCTGATCCTGTTTCTCACCCCTTAAATAATATTAATTATAATAAAGTTTAAAATAAAAACATGTGAAAATAAATGATAATTATAAATAATGACTTCCAAAGTTATTTTTAATATTTTTTTTATTTTTGTGTAAATCATTTTCTCAGCTCTACTCACTTCACTTTGCATTGCTTTCCAATGTTTTTCTAAGACCATTCCCTTTACTATATCTTATATTATGCTATCAGAGCTGTTTTAAGGATTTTTTTTTTTTGGACATATGGATTCCATTTCTCTTTCTTTGATCTTTTTGTTGGTATAGAAAAAAGCAGTATACTTGTGTCAAAAAACATACACAATTTAATAGTCATAGTTCCAACTTGCCTTTTAAAGTGTCTGGAATGGATCACAATTCACCCCTTTCCCCACAACCCCTTCAGTATTTGGCATTTCATTTTTTTAACATCAACTTTGAAAATCTAATGGATTGAGGTGACACCTAAGAATTGTTTTAATGTGAATTTCTCAATGTGTGTTATTTAGAGCATTTTAAAATATGGCTATCAATATATTCTTCTGTAGTCCATTTTAACTCTATAATTTTTTTCTCTTTAAAAGATATGTATTTATTCCTCCTTTGTCCAGTTCACTTGAGCAAAGTCTAAATGTCACCTCTTTCCCTCTCACATTCTCTGTTATATAGATTTTTACTTGTGCATTCATTTGTACAAGATTCTTTCTATTCTTTTTCTCCCTCTGTACTAATGTGTTCTTCTACCTCTCTTTGCCCTTCTTTTAAGATCATAAAAACCTAATTAAATCATTGTCAGGTCCTTTAATTAGATTCCCTCTAATGATAACAGAGTTCTGAAGGCACACATGTATCAAACTCTCAATTTAAGTTTAACATTGTTTAACCTCTTATGGTTTTTCACTTATGTTTACCTTTTAATGTGTCTCAACATCTGTGTTGGAATGTAAAATTTTCTACTCATCTCTATTTTGTCTTTTCATAAGAAATACATGCAGGTCCTCTATTTCATTAAAGGTTCATTTTTTTCCCTTCAGTACATATATTCTTAGTTGTCAACCTAGATCTTGGCATTTTAGACTATCATACTGAAAGCTCTTTTCTCCTTCATAGTGATAAATTATGAATTACCCTCATTGTTATTCCTCTGTATTTGAGTTCTTTCTTTCAGGCTGCTTTCTTTCAGTATGTTTTTCCTTCTTTGAAGTGGGTCCTCTAAATTTTGACTATAATATTATTGGAAGATTTTATGTTGAGCTTTCTTTCAGGCTTGAAGAAGTCTCTTAACCTACCTGCACCTCATTTTCCTAACATGAGAGTTGAATAGATGACTTCTAAAGTCTTCTAAACTCTAAATTTTTCAGGTGGTTCTGGGTCTCCCTGTATTTTTCACTCAAAGCCACAATAATTAGGAGAAATGGAAAGAGAAAACTAATTCAGAAGAAAATACTTTTTAAGGATTGGAATTTTTATATGAACTGAATAGTGAGCAGAACCAGGAGAATATTTTGCAGTCAATGATCCAAGCAATCCCACAGGACTCTTCAAGAAAAATCATCTCTTTTTGGAAGTATAACTGATGAATTTGGAGTTCATATGAACAGTACTTTTACTTTTGTTATTTTTCTTACTTTTGAGGAGCAACATTATTAATATGGAAATATACTTTGCATGAGTTCACATGTGTACCTGGTATTATTTTATGTGCCTTCTCAATGGGGAGGGGAGGGTCTGGAGTGGGTGAGAAAATTTGAAACTCAAAAATTTTTAGAAATGAATGTACAAAATAAAAAGTATAAATGTGAATGCTTATTATTCTACCCAGACAGGCAGTTGTTAACATTATTAAAGATTTAGAGCTAGAGGAGACTTTAGAGATCATTTATTACAGTCCCTGTATTTTATTGAAGCTCAGAAAGGGTATGTTATTTTCCTCAGTTCATAGGAGTACTATTACAGACAGAACTTAAATTTTAGTCTTTTGACTTCAGATCTAATACCCTTTCAACTGTACTATCCTGCCAAATGATATATTCCCCCATTGGGGAGAGGCTTCCTGGCACATGCCAAGAGTTTACATGTGTATTTTCCTTCACATGTTTTCAGAAGGGAAGGAGGAGAAAATTTCACTAAATACAAATTCTTAAAGCTCTTTTCATTTGACATCCAGAGAATGTAAAGAAATAAGGATGATTCCTGGGAGTAGTTTTTTCTTTTTTTTTTTTTTTTCTTTCTGGTAAAAGTACATATGTTTTGCTTATTTTGATGATGAGCTAAAGTACCCATTAAATAAATACGCTTAGGCATTGTGTGATACTGAAATAGCTTTTAATCCCTTCCTTTTCATAGACTGAATGATTTTTAATCTCAATGAATAAATTTTCACCTACTACATAACAGGCATTGTCCTTGGTGCTGAAGATATAAAGATAAGCATTTTTTAAAATCTTCCATTAAGTAGTAATAAGCAAAGACAATTCATATATATATCTAACTATAAAGTTTTTGCAATTCAATTAGTAACATTTCAGCTGATACAAATTCTATAAAATATCAGATAATGAGTTCATATTTACTGAGATTCATTATATTAACCCCAGACTAAAAGCTGTCAGCTTTTGTAACAGAATTTGGTTGCTTAAATATATAGAGTGGAAAATATTAGGTATTCATCCATTTCACATAGATTATCAAATTTATTGGCATACAGTTGAGCAAAATAGTTCCTAATTATTGCTCTAATTTCCTCTTTGCTGGTGGAAAGTTCACCCTTTTCATTTTTGATAATAACAATTTGATTTTCTTTCCTTTTTTCTAATCCAAATAACTAAAGTTTTATCAATTTTGTTGATTTTTTCATAAAACCAACTCTTACTTTTGTTTATTAGTTCAATTTTTTAACTTTCAATTTTATTAATCTCCCTTTTTATTTTCAGAATTCCAAATTTGGTATTTATTTTTTTTTCTATTTTTTTAGTTGCATGTTCTATTTATTGATCTTCTCTTTCTCTGTTTTATTCAAGTAAGCATCTAGAAATATGAAACTTCCCTTAAGAATTGCTTTGGCTGCATCCCATAAATTTTGGACTGTTGTCTCATTATTGTCATTTTCTTGGATAAAATTATTGATATTTTCTATGATTTCTTGTTTTACCCGCTCATTCTTTAGGAATAAATTATTTACTTTCCAATTAATTTTTGGTCTACTTTTCCCTGGCCTTTTATTACATGTAATTTTTATTGCATCATGATCTGAAAAAAAAGGTTTGAACTATTTCTGTCTGTCTGCATTTGATTTTGAGAGTTTTATGCCCTAATACATGATTACTTTTTGTGTATGTTTCATATACCACTGAGAAAAAATTATGCTCCTTTCTGTCTCCATTCAGTCTTCTCCAAAGAACTATCATACCTAACTTTTCTAAAATTCTATTTATCTCCTTAACTTATTTCTTATTTATTTTATGATTAGATTTATCTAGTTCTCAAAGAGTAAGGTTGAGATCCCCCACTAGTATAGTTTTTCTATTTCTTCTTGCATCTCTCTTAACTTCTCTAGGAATTTGGAAGCTATACAACTTGGTGTATATATTTTTATTATTGATATTACTTCATTTTCTATGGTACCCTTTAACAAAATGTAGTTTCCTTCCTTATCTCTTTTAATTAGATACATATTTGCTTTTGCTTGATCTGAGATCAGCATTGCTATAGCTGCTTTTTTTTTTTTACTTCAGCTGAAGCAAAATAGATTCTGCTCCAGCCTTTTACCTTTTCTCTATATATATCATTCTATCTTGAATGTGTTTTTTGTAAAAAAAACATATCATTGGATTCTGACTTTTAATGCAGAAGTTTCATTCACTTTCACAGTTAAAGTCACTAATTGTTTTTCCTGCCATCTTGTTTTCTCCAAGTTATACTTTCCTCTTTCCTTTTCCCTTTCCCTTCTCCTCAGTGTTTTGTTTCTGATCACCCTTTCATACAGCCCTCCCTTTTTATAGCTCCTCCTCCTTTCTTATCCCTTTCCCCTTCTACATATATTCTCCCTTCTTCCTCTCCTACTTCCCTGTAGGGTGAAAAAAGTTTCTCTGTGAAGATAAATATGTCTGATATTTTCTTTTTGAGCCAAATCTGATGAATGTAAGGTTCGCATAATGCTCATACGCCTCCTTTCTTTCCCTCAATTGTAAGAGGTCTTTTTTGCCTCTTCATGAGATGTAATTTACCCCATTTTACCTCCATTCCCCCCTTTTTCTCATACAATACACTTTCCACATCTAGTTTCTTTTTTATATCATCACAATAAAAATCAAATTATAATTACACTCTCTGACTATACTCATATCAGAGAGACAATTCTCAAGAGTTTTAAATATATCATCTTCCCATATAGGGATGTGAATTTTTTAACTTTTAAAAGAAACAGTTATTATTTTTTATTTCCTTTTTACTTTTTCATGCTTCTCTTGAGTTCTGTATTTGAAGATAACATTTTCTGTTCAGTTCTGGTCTTTTCATTAGAAATAAAAGAAATTCACCTGTTTCATTGAATGTCCATCTTTTTTCCCTGAAAGATAATGCTTAATATTGCTGAATAATTGATTTTTGGCTGCAATCCAAGTTCTTTTATCCTTGGGAATGTCATATTCCAGGCCCTGAGACCCTTTAAAGAGGAAGCTGCTGGGTTATGGGTAATTTTGACTGTGGCTCCTTAATATTTGAATTTCTTTCTTTCTGGCTGCTTGCTATATTTTCTTCTTGATCTGATAATTCTGAAATTTAGCTATGAAATTCCTAGGAGTTTTTATTTTGGTTTCTTTTTTAAAAGGTGATTGATGAATTCTTTCAATGGCTATTGTACTATTAGGACTCTCTGGTTCTAAGACATCAGAGAAGTTGTCCTTGATGATTTCCTGAAAGATGTTGTCGAGGCTTTTTTTTTTTATTATTATGCTTTTCAGGAAACCCAATAATTTGTAGGTTGTCTGTCCTAGATCTATTTTCCAGGTCAGTTGTTTTTCCAATAAGGTATTTTACATTTTCTTCTATTTATTCATCTTTTTTTGGGGGGGGAGGGACTGATTTTTGATGTCTCATTGACTCATTCACTTCCATTTATTCAATTCTAATTTTTAATGAATTATTTTCTTCAGTTAGCTTTTTTTATCCCCTTTTGCATTTGCCCATTAGTCGTTTTGTTCATTGAATTGTTTATTGAATTTTTTTCCAATTCACAAATTCTGTTTTTAATGAGTTGATTTATTTTTGCATTTAATCAAATGTATTTTGTAAGGGGTTATATGCTTTTTCCATTTCTCCATTATCTGTTTTTAAAGGAGTTTTCTTCAGATAATTTCTGTGTTTCATTTTCCAAACTTTCCTGCAAAGTTCTCATTTCCTTTCCCCATTTTTCTTCTAACTCTCTTTTAGGATACTGTTGGAATTTCTGCAAGAGAGTCTTATGAAATGAAGGCCAACTCATATCAACTTTTGGGACTTCATCTGGAGATTTTTTGCCCTTAGTGTCCTCAGGGTTTGAGGTCTGTCCTTCTCTGTCTCAATAAAAATTATCTCTGGTCAGACCTCTTTTTGCTTTTTTGCTAATTTTTATAGGGGGGGTTGCTTTTAGGACAAAGGGGAGATTGTCTCAAGCTTCCCATACAGGTCATATTGACTTCACACTGTTTTTGGTCAGTACTGGTGGTTTTCTTCCAGTACTGGGTAGGCTTGGCCAAGTCTCATGTCATTCTGATGTTCAGGGGCTGAATATTTGCCTTTTGTAGTTGCATTGGATGTCTCACAGCTAGTTTACTGATTCACTGGTTTCTGAACCAGGACAGAGTAGCCAATGATGCTCTATTTTGGCTAAAAGCCTTCTGGTAGATTCCTCTGTTGTCCAGATGCCACATCATCCTGGATCAGTGCACTGTGCCTGCATGTGGCAACCTCCGCCATGTCCAATTGAAGCAGACCTTTTCTAAAGTTATTCCAAAATATCTTGTGCTGAAAATTTGTTATGCTCCAAATATTTGTGTGTATTGTCATTCCAAAATCAGTTCAGAGGCTTGATCTGGTGTTGAAGGAAGCTAAAAAGATGTCAGACCTCTCTGTCATCTTGGCTCTACCCTTGAGTAGAAAATAGTAAGAAGAAGAGGGTAATAATCATAATAAGTCAGTGTGTCAATAACCAATTGTGGGCCAAATACTGTAGTAACTTTTGGAGATATAAAGGAAAAGAAAAAATACAAGCCTTATCTTTATAGAATACTACCTCTAATGAAAATTATTTATTGTGTGTATATACATATATATACACACATATATATATACACACACATGTAAAACATATAAACAATGGAAGATAAACTCAGAAAAAATTCACTAGCAATGAAACAAACTAAAAAGATCTCCTACAGCAATTGGAATTTGGTGTGGGACTTTATGAAACCTAGGATAGCTGGAAAATAGAAATGAGGAGGGAGAAAATCCCAGGCAAAGAGGACAGCCAATGAAAATGTAGGAGATGGAGTGTAATATGCATGAGACAGTAGAAAATTGGATTGGGAAAGTAAGAAATATTTCCCTCACTAGTCAAAACAAAAGGTGAACCTCAGTAAGTCAGGAGTGGTCTTTGAGATTATCAATAACAGGTGAGTTGTGAATCTTCATTGGTAAAAGTAGTTTTCATATTCAGGAGTTCCCCATATGGATGATAGCATAGATCTAGATCTCCTTATTCTCTCAAATCCACTGCTCTCTTGTTCAAGAAGAGTATTATCATATTTAAACATAGAATCAAGGGCGATATTGCAAAAATTATAGTTAAAGGAGTTTTCTTCTTTTATTTTAATACCTTTCCCCCAATACATTTTGTTGGACAAATTTTCATTTCTATTTGACAAATTTTGTGCTAAAATGAAAAAGTATTACTCACTAAAATCTCACATTGTTTAATGGTATAATAAATTTTATGAAACACTTGAATGTCAACCTGAATTGAGCTATTGACTATTAATACCCAATACAATGGCATATTAAAACCACACTGGTGTAAAAGACCAACATCCAAAATTGGGCCATTAAAACAATATATCTTTTGTGAAAATGTACATGGCAAACTCCATAACTTTGCTTTTGATGGGACTTACACAATGTGCAGAGGCATGAAAAAAAGGACATTAAATCAATCTGGGCCTAGGATTTCCCCATTTTTTATTGATTTGTGTTTAACCTTTAAGAGCAAACTTTGAAAACTAATCCCTTAAATTGTGCTCCAAAATTGTATGCCTAGTCATGCAGTAAAAGCCACATTTTAGACATGAAGTGGTAGATTTTAAAGTGCCAAGGTACCATAACATTTACAGTTTTTCATGCACCTTTTCATTTTAAAAATATCTCATTAACTAAAACATCTCAATGGATTTTTTTTATGGCTGCCAATGGTTTGAATTCACTGGAGGACAGAATGAAATTTGGTAAGGTCATATAAGATTTGGCTCAGGTTCAAGGACATTATGCCTAATAATACACTTGGTTGGGAAAGTTAAATTATGAGGACTATTTCCCCCCTTCCTTATCCAATTTTGTTTGCTAGGAGCTGGATAAAATTCCTAGGATGGAATACTGATTATCATAATATATAACTGATGAATTTGAAGATGTCAAAGTTGAAATGGAGAGGAAAGGTATCTTGTGAAAAATCACAAAAAATACTCAGCCATTGACTTAGAGTTAAGGGAAAGCTGACCACGAAATCAAGTAGGGCTTAAATATACCCCCAGCTCTGTACAATCTTATCATGCTCTGCCCACAGAGAATAGGTTTAGGGAAGATTTTGATAACTGAGGCAATAATGGATGGAGATAATGATGCAAACTATGGCAAAACAGCCATATAAGAAAGCAAGGAAAGAAGTAGAACATACAAAGAGATGTGTAGTGATGAAATGATCTGGTATACTGTGAAATGTATTTACTAAAGCAGGTACTTCTTACCCCACCAAACCCCATGAAGACAGAGATTTTATAATAACAGTAGGTCAAGACTTGGTGTTACAGAAAAGTTCTATTGTTGGAATAGTTAAATCTGATTTAATTCTTGACATAGAAGTTATTTTACAAATCAGAAAGATGAAATAGGTGATCTTGACATCCTTTTAAGTTTAAGATTTAATATTAGTTTCTCCTTACCTGATTTCTAAATTGCTGTCACATAGTTATTAAAATTAACAATCTCCCATTTATAAAGTATTTTATGTATATGCCAAAGACTTTGACTAGGTGTGCTAAGAATTATATGAAATTTACACTTGAAATCTCATGTTCATGCATGAGCCACACAATCTCCTTTGATGTAATCACAGTAAAGAATAATATTGTAACACTAGTAAAAAGTATAAGAATCACTGACGTGAAGCTCTGCAAAATACTTTCTCAAAATTATACTTAGTTAACTTATACAGATATTATTTTCATTTTACAGAAAAGGCAACTGAGCCTCAAAAAGGCTGTTACTTGTTCAAAGTACCAGGAATAGTAAATAAAGGAGCCAAGATTTGAACCTTAGTCTTTGAATCCAGGTATTAGACATTTTTTTGTTTGTTTGTTTATTTGTTTTTATTTTTATTTGTTTTTTTGCATTAGGCTACCAATACAACATCAGCAGTCCATGTTTCTATATCACCTTGAATTTATAAAGTACTTTCCTTTGCCATCCTGACTTTTTGCCTTCTTGTTCTGGAATTTCCTTCAGTGTCTAGGATCTTTTGCCCTTAGAATATCCCTCTGCTACATCAATCCTCTTTTCTCAGTTATGTGCTCCTTCAGGATTTAATGGATATGTGCAAGTTGGCCTTGTTTCATTTTTCTCTCAGCTGTGCTATTAAATCAATGGATATTACTATCATGTTCCTGCATTGGGTAACTTCCGTCTTCTCTCTTTCTCTCATCAACCCTAACTCAATTCTACCCCCTTTTATCTTTTTTATGTTGCATATTTCTTTGTAAAAATGGGAACTAAAATTGGTGTGTGTGTGTGTGTGTATGTGTATGTATGTGTATGTACGGAATGGAAGTGTAAGTTTCAATTCCAAGATATCAGAAATAGGGTCCAGAGAGGGAACAAAGGTGAGACCCTCTTCACTAATAAGAAAAGAAGTGCTCAACTTGCAAACAGGAGTTATAGCATGTTTCAGAGTGAGGAGAACATATGCTCTGAGAGAATGTCCAGGATAAAACAAAATAGAGATCTGAATTTGAAGTTAGAGAAAATATTAACTCAAAGAATTCATTAGTTTAAGTATCAGGCACTGCCATTCATGGAAATATTTCTTTCAAAGTGTCCTTTTAGGGGAAGCTAGATGGTACAGTGGATAGAATACCAACCTCAGAGGACCTGAGTTCAAATGTGACCTCAGGCACTTAACACTTGCTGGCTGAGTGACCCTGAGCAAATCACTTAACCTCAATTGCCTCAGCAAAAAAAAAAAAAAAAAAAAAAAAAAAAAAAAATCCTTTAAAGAGGAAAAAGTCTTTTGTTAAAGAATCAGTCTTAATATGAGAAGTAAGAAATTCCGGTCTTTGCTAATTTTCTATGATGTTTTTATGAGTATACCAAATATCTGAAGTGAAAGGGCAGTATTTGATATACACATCTCCAAAGTATCTACTCTCCAAGAGAATTCTTATAGATTGTGTATTCATCGACTTTTTGTGTATTGGTGTTGGAAATACTCCTCAAAATGTATTATGTATATATACATATTATATTTTATGTTATATGCAGACATATTATTGTATTATATTATATATATATATATTCATATATATTTATGAAATATTTATATTAGATATATATATTTAGTGCTTAAGTAGGAGCAGAGACCCTCTTTCTGACGTTTGGGGAAATTTATATAAGCCATACTAATCATTTCTCCTTTGTTCCTGACATTTTCCTTCAGAATGAGGCCAATAAGCTAAAAGGAGAAATTGATTTCTTATGGATGAGTCCCCAGGATAAAAACAACTCAGTCTGTTAAAGCCAATTATTCCTTAGGACCCCAATAAGACACTGAAGTAAAGATTAAAATTGCCTACTCTGTTGCAATTTTACTTTATGTTTTCTTACCTGGATAAGATGGCTGCTACAAACTTAGCTGGTATTAATTCTTTGAATGTTAAAAGTTTCTTCAAAAAAATAAAAATAAAACAGAAACTTTCTCAAACATGGTTCTAATATTCTTTCCACAAAATTCATTGAAAAAAACCATAAAAATGGATAAGGTGAAAGCATGGATTGTCTTTATTTCCTATAAAATGTAAAGTTTCCATTTCATCAAATTTGGGATTTTGAAATGATATGATCATAATGAAAGAAAGGAAATAAAATTCTCAGAAAGTTGTCAAAAGAGTATTAAAAGATGTGATTTAAATAAGACAGATCCAATATTGAAATGGAAGATGCAGTTAGGTCATAGGCTTCCCCATTCTTTTTTTTTTTTTTGATTGCCCACATTGTCTGGAAACTGTTCATCCGAACAAAGAGTTTTATGGATGAAAGACTGGTATGAAGAAACATGAATGTCAACTCAGGCTCTGAAAGGCAGTCTGCTAATGAAATATTCTAAAAGTCATTTTCAAGGTGGTTGAAAGTTCTCACTGATGTGTGCCAATGTTTCTGATAAAAAGGATATCAAATAGTTATGCAAGCAGTGACTCTGTGCACTGAAGTAATAACTTTAAGCTCACACACACTCAGATGTTGTAGAAAAGGTCTTATGTGTCTTTGCATATCTTTTAAACCTTTATGAACCAGCTGTGATTATATATTTTGATTAATGTATCAAATTAATGTGTTGTCTCCTATAATCAGAATATGAACTCCTTGAGAGCAGAGTCTGTCTCTATTTTCTATTTATAGAATTAGCACATAGCACAGTGTTTCATGCATAATAAATGCTTAACAAATATTTTTCTATCCCATTCTACTTTAGTAGTGAAATAATTTTTCAACCTTCTTAGTTATCATTTACTTCTTTTCAACTGTGATTGACTATAGTAAACATTAAGTTTGTGCCATAGTCACAAACTTCATGCTTAAATAGCCTTCATTAGTTATTATAATCATACTTACTACTGGACTTGATTAACATTTAGAGAGCTTTCCATTGACTTAGTTTGGACAAAATTTAGGGACATTTATATATTAACTCAAGAGATTGAAACTAATTCGACAAATTATATTTAAAGTTTCTTTATTCTGTAGCCTTCTTGATTATCTTCCTCTGAGTGGTGTAGCATCATAAATTCTGACCTCATACCTATTTGGAGTATATCTCTTTTCTCAGTTCATTGGTTCTTCTACCAATTTAGGGGAGAAGGGAATGTGTGCTTTCCCAGAGGACTACCCTTAACTCTTTAGTGATTAAATTGTCAATTACTTTAGAGCACTTAGTGACTTTTTGCTTTTCTTTGTACCCCAGTGCTTTACACAGTGCCTGGCACCTATTATTCACTTAATGCTTATAAATTTGATTTGTTTTAGGTTACATTTCCATGTGATGCCAGAATAAAACTTATAAAAACAGATCCCTAATTATCCTGTATTTCTTAATGGAAAAAATTTGAGAATATTTTTCATATCCATTCATTAATATATAACTCTATTTTTAAAAATCATAATGGTTTTAGGGCTTGAAGTAACCCTAGATGATACCATTGTCAAACAATTATTTTAAAGGAAAGAAACTTCAACGTAGAGATGTTAAGTAAATTGCCCAAGTTATGAGGTTAGATTTGAGTTTTAAACCTATGTCCTTTGACTCTGAAATTCTTCCTTACTACCTGTTTACTCATCTTTGTTTACAAGACCTAATGTCCAAAACATTTCTTGTTAAACACATAAATGGAAGAGTTCATGAACTTCCCGTTTAACCTAAGGAATCCTATAACTAAATATGTATCAATTATTGAGTCCCTTTCATTCCCTCAACTCCAATAGTCACCCAATCTTGGATTTGCACAGACTACTTTTATTGTATACATTATTGTGCTTCTTAGAATTTTTTTTTAAATTCAGCCTACTGTACATCTGTCTGCTTCAATCTTTTCTACCTTTTTGTTTTTATTTATTTATTTATTTAATTTTGAAATTTTCTTTATCAATTTATTTGAAAGATAATCGAGGTATTTTCTTCTCAATCAAAGAAATGAAAGTGAGTGGTTTGGGTCCCATCTTGCATTAGCTTTTAAAAGCATTTTAAAGGTTAATAAAATGAGAGATGCTTACTAATATCAATATCTACAATGAACTCTACCCTTAAGTCTGCTTTAATTACCATACTATAATAATGGTTTTCAGAAGAAGTTCCAAAATATTTAGAGTGGATAATGAAAAATTACTTGAATTCTTTTTTTAAAATTTTTTAATTTTTAAAATGTTTTTTTAAAATTTTTAAAATTTTTTAAATTTGCAAAACATATGTATGGGTAATTCCTAAACATTAACCCTTACAAAGCTTTCTGTTACTAATTTTTCCCCCTTACTCCCCACCCCTCCCCTAGATGGCAGGATATCCACTACATGATAATTATGTTAGAATACTTAAGAAATCGAATATATGTATAGTTATTGCATCATTTTTTGTGCAGGAGAAATCGTATCTACAAGAAAGAATAATCCGATAAAGGAAATACAATGCAAGCAAACTTCAATAGAGAACATGAAAATGTTATGTTGTGGTCCACATTTCACATCCCTCTTTCTGGGTGTATATGGCTTTCTTCACCGAACAATTGGAACTGGTTTGAAGCATTTCATTGTTGAAGAGAGTCATGTCCATTAGAACTGATCCTCATATAGTATTGTTGTTTGCTGTGAATAATGATCTCCTGGTTCTGCTCACTTCACTGAGCATCAGTTCATGCAAGTCTCTCCAGGCCTCTCTGAAATTGTCCTGCTGGTCGTTTCTTACAGAGCAATAATATTCCATAACATTCATATACCATAATTTATTCAGCCACTCTCCAATTGATGGGCATCCATTCAATTTCCAGTTTCTAGCCACTACAAAAAGGGCTGCAACAAACATTCTTGCACATGTGAGGTCCTTTCCTTCTTTTACGATTTCTTTGGGATATAAGCCCAATAGAAACACTGCTGGGTCAAAGGGTATGCATACTTTGATAACTTTTGGAGCATAGCTCCAAATTGTTCTCCAGAATGGTTTGATCCGTTCACAGCTCCACCAACAATGCATCAGTGTCCCAGTCTTCCCACATCCCCTCCAACATTCGTCATTATCTTTTCCTGTCATTTTAGCCAATCTGACAGGTGTGTAGTGGTACTTCAGAGTTGTCTTAATTTGCATTTCTCTGATCAATAGTGATTTGGAGCAACTTTTCATATGACTAGAGATGGTTTTAATTTCATCATCTGAAAATTGTCTGTTCATAACCCTTGACCACTTATCTATTGAAAAGTGACTTAAATTGTTATAAATATGAGAAAATTCTCTATATATCTTAGAGATGAGGCCTTTATCAGAACCCTTAAATGTAAAGATGATTTCCCAATTTGATGCTTCCCTCCTAATCTTGTCTGCATTAGTTTTGTTTGTACAGAAACTTTTTAACTTAATATAATCAAAATTATCTATCTGGTGTTCAATTAGGAGTTCCAGATCTTCTTTGGACATAAATTTATTCCATCTCCACAGGTCTGAGGGGTAAACTATCCTATGTTCCTCTAATTTGGTTATAATATCACTCTGTATATCTAAATCATGAACCCATTTAGATCTTATCTTGGTGTGCGGTGTTAGGTGTGGGTCCAGCCTTAATTTCTTCCACACTAGTTTCCAATTTTCCCAGCAGTTTTTGTCGAATAGTGAGTACTTATCCCAAAAGCTGGGGCCTTTGGGTTTATCAAACACTAAATTGCTAACATTATTACCTAGCTTGTCCTGATATCCTATCCTGTGCCACTGATCGACTGCTCTATTTCTCAGCCAGTACCAAATGGTTTTGATGACCGCTGCTTTATAATATACTTTTAGATCTGGTACAGCAAGGACACCTTCATCTGTCTTTTTTTTTTCATTAATTCCCTTTAAATTCTTGACCTTTTGTTCTTCCAAATGAACTTTGCTACTATTTTTTCTAGATCTGTAAAATAATTTCTTGGGAGTTTGATTGGTATGGCACTAAATAAGTAAATTAGTTTGGGTAATATTGTCATTTTTATTATATTCACTCGGCCTACCCATGAGCACTTAATGTTTTTCCAATTGACTAGGTCTGATTTTATTTCTGTGGAAAGTGTTTTGTACTTTAGTTCGTATAGTTTCTGACATTTTCTTGGCAGATAGATTCCCAAATGTTTTATGCTATCATCCATTATTTGGAATGGAATTTCTTTTTGTATCTCTTGCTGCTGAAGTTTGTTGGTAATATATAAGAATGCTGATGATTTATGTGGATTTATTTTGAATCCTGCAACTTTACTAAAGTTGTGAATTGTTTCTAGTAGTTTTTTAGTTGAGTCTCTAGGGTTCTCTAAGTATACCATCATGTCATCTGCAAAGAGTGATAATTTGGTTTCTTCATTACCTGCTCTAATTCCTTTTTTTTTCTTTTTCTTCTCTTATTGCCAAAGCTAACATTTCTAATACAATATTAAATAGTAATGGTGACAGTGGGCAGCCTTGTTTCACTCCTGATCTTATTGGGAATGGTTCTAGTTTGTCTCCATTACATATGATGCTTGCTAATGGTTTTAAGTAGATGCTACTAATCATTTGAAGGAAAAGCCCATTTATTCCTATACTCTCTAGTGTTTTTAATAGGAATGGGTGTTGGATTTTATCAAAGGCTTTTTCTGCATCTATGGAGATAATCATATGGTTTTTGTTAGTTTGGTTATTTTGTTTTTAGTTTTTATACTCATTTTCATAGTCTTCCTTTCAACTATATTCTTTAAAGGTTAAGTGTTAAAGAATATTAGGCAAACTATATTTATTAACTTTAGTTTTGAACTTGTTTAAATAAAATTGTAAGATAAAATTTCCCTAAATTAAATTGTAAGTACTTTTCATTCTTTAGGGACATACTGAAGTCAAGTCATATCATAAATGTATTGTTCTTAGCCAAAGGCCATTAGAAGTTATATTTAAAATGGATCATAAAGAAAAAAAAGGACAAAGTTGGAATGAATTTCCAAGCATAAAAATGGGTAATGTTAAATTCTTTTTCACAGAAGGACAAAAGGATAAGAGAAGTATGTTTCTAACTTTTTTTCACTATAGAAGTTCAAATAATTTAGGTTTGATTTTTGATGAGGTTAATTTAATGAGGCTCAAATACATATATAAACATGGTTCGTGTATGATGGTAAGTAACTTACCTTTTCTAATATTTTTACAGAATGAGTACAAGTTTATAATTACATCCACCCACCAGCTCTCCTTCTCAATGATTTTTTGGCTTCTTGTGTGGTTTCAGGAACAAACTTTTTTAAAATAAATTTTTCAAGGATTTGTAATTTTATTGCTATGGTACTCCCTCCACTTAATGCAGATTGTTACCTACACAAGATTAATAAAGTGTTTCATGACTCATGGTGCTTGCCTGAAAATATTTATACTTACTGGGTGTCTGTTCTGGATGATGAAACTCTTTGAACTTAGACAACTGAGTTCTCAAATGACAGACATATGGATTTTCCAGTTGAAGCCTTCATTAGAACTTGCAAATCGTACCTTCTTTTTCTACCAGAGAGTTACATACATGTCCCAAAAAAAGTATCAGAAAAGAACTTTAACATCAGTTGAGGGATAAAGGCAGGTGTGTCCTGGAGCCATCTTAAACTAGCTTTCTATTTTAAAAAAAAAATTATTTCCCCCCAATTACTTATAAAAACAGTTCTCAACATTTTTTTTTTGAATTTTGAATTTCAAATTCCCTTCCCTTTTTCCTCCCATTCCTTCTTATTGAGAAGGCAATTTCATTTTAGTTATACATGTGGAGTAATGCAAAAATGCCACCATATTATTAATGTTATTAAAGAAATTACTGACAAGGGCAGCTAGGTGGTGCAGTGGATAGAGCACCAGCCCTGAAGTCAGGAGGACCTGAGTTCAAATATGATCTCAGACACTGAACATTCCCTAGCTGTGTGACCCTGGGCAAGTCACTTAATCTCAATTGCCTCAGCAACAAATAAAAAAAAATAATAATACTGACTAAAAGAAAAAATAACAACAAAAAAAATCAAATAAATAATATCCTTTGATCTTCATTCAGACTCCATAATTTCTTTTTTTTTTTTTTTTTTTTGCTGAGGCAATTGAGATTAAGTGACTTGCCCAGGGTCACACAGCTAGGGAATGTTAAGTGTCTGAGGCCAGATTTGAACTCAGTTCCTTCTGACCTCAGGGCTGGTGCTCTATCCACTGCGCCACCTAGCTGCCCCCATAATTACTTGCTCTGAAGGTGGATAGTATTTTTCATGACAAGTCCTTTGGAATTATCTTAAATCATTGTATTTCTGAGAATTGCTAAGTCATTCAGAGCTGATGACCATGTAATATTGCTGTCACAATGCACAATGTTCTCTCTGCTCATTTTACTTTGCATCAGTTATGTAAGTCTCTCCAAGTTTTTCTGAAAGTATCCTGCTTACCATTTCTTTGAGTACAATAATATTCTATCACAATCTTCTAGCACTTTCTCCAGCCATTTCCTGATTAATGGGAATCCCCTCAAATTTCAATTCTTTGTCTTCATAAAAAAGAACTGCTATAAACTTTTTTTGTACCTATGAGCCACTTTTCTTTTTTGTTTGTTTGTTTCTTTGGAATACAGACATAGTAGTGGAATTGCTAAGTCAAAGGTATGCACAGTTTTATAGCCATTTGGGGCATCATTTCAGATTGCTCTCCAGATTGGTTGGACCAGTGCCTAATTCTACTAACATTGCAATTTCAGTTTTTGCACATCCCCTCCAACATTTGTCTTTGCTTTTTTGTCATGTTAGCAATCTGATAGGTATGGGTTAACACCACAGAGTTTTTTTTTAACTTGCATTTCTTTAATCAATTTTGATTTAGAGCATTTTAAACTATCTTTCAAGAGCCAAATGTCAAATTTTCATTTACACTGAAATAATTTGTAAATGCTATGGATTGAGGCTTGAATTAGTTTTCTTGAGTTTTGAGACTTGAGAAAGTGATAGAGAAAATGGTAAGACTTCAGATTAAACTTAAATGTGTATCTGCTTTTTGGAGAGCTAGTTATTCATGTAGTGCAACAAGAGAAAGAGGTTAAATGAATCTTTTTTTAATCATATAATACAATTGAAAAGAACCATATATGTTATCTAATTCAACTATCTCATTTTGTAGTTGAGAAGATAGAGATCCAAGAGAGGGAAAGTGAGTTGTTCTTTGGCAACATATTGGAGAATAATTTCAGTAGAGTGATAGAATTAGGAGCCAATTTTCAAGGGGTTGAGGAATGTGTGGAATGTAAAGAAGTAAAAGAATGATGATAAACTGCTGTTTGAAAGAGTATATTCCAATGGAAAGAAAGACATATTTTGTGATAGAATCAAGGGAAGATTTTCTAAAGGGTGGAAAAATTGAAAGGGAGGATTGAAGAGATATAAGAGGATAAACTCCTTAAATAGAAGGGAAGAGATGAGATCAAAGGTACTACAAGAAAAATTAACTTGGTAAGCAGAGGCATCTAATCCTATGACTTAGGAGCAAAGGAAAAATAGTGGAGATGTAAAAAGACTTGAAAGTGTTTAGCAGGGGAAAGAACATAACACAAAGACAATTGTAAATATTTATTAAGTGCCTGTATACTTGGCACTGTACTAAATTCTGGGGATTCAAATATGAAAAAAATAGGAGAAGACAATTGATCAAAAGAAGCTTAAAATGTATGTTGGATGGAAGTAGGGAAGTCAGTCAAGGGGAAGGTATTATAGAGAAGTCAGAGAACACCCAAAGTAGTGAAAAGTGGTAGGAAATTGGGATATATCTGTGCTGACCCATTTCCTTAAATGGAATTTTGGGAATTTATGCTTCTACCTTTAAATCAGAGAAGCAGAAGATAGTGACAAATTATAAGTGCTATAGTTGATTTGGTCTTGTAGGAAGACAAGGTTTTTCCCAATCATAATCTTCTGTGGACATGGTAGAAAAGTCAGAAAAGTCCCAAAGTAATATAGCAAGATGGAAATGAGAATGCATGGCAGAAGGCTTCAGTTTTGTGAAGTAGGAAATAAGGATATGGGCAGAGACTCAGATATATGTTTGTGGCTTTAAGAGCTTAGAAAGATAAAAGTAGTTTGTAGAATCACTAAATTTAAGAATTAGAAGAGCTCGGGGGCGGAGCCAAGATGGCGAACTGCAGACAGCTTTCTCTGTGAACTCCTTTGGGACCTTCCCTCAAACCCAGACAAAGTGAGTCTTCGAACTGGTTTGTGAGTGAAGGCTCCACCAAACATTTGGACTACAATGCACTTCTATCAAAAATCTACCTGGAAAGAACTCCAGAGAAGGTTAGCCTCAGGGGAAATCGCCTGCTGGTGCCGATCAGAATCCAGCCGGGGCGGAAGTCAGGGCTGCGATAGAGGGCCGGATTTAAGGCACCCAGGAAGCCCCTGGGAGACGCCTGGGCCACTTTGCTCTGCTTGCAGGCAGGTGCTTTGACAGATCTGCCTTTGGTAAAGGGTAGATCGAGAGAAACTGAAAACGTGGTCTAGCCCCAGAAGCCTCAGACCGGAAGTCAACTCGGCAAACTGCCCCAGGGCAAATACAAATCCTTGCAGTTTTCTCTGTTTTTGACCAATATCCCAACTTTAAATCATGAGCAAGAAGCAGAAGACAGCTCTCACCATAGAAAGCTTTTACGCAGAAAAAATAGAACAGTCCCCAGATCTTGACATTATGAAAAAAATCCCAGATGAAGCCACAAAGGCAGATTTAAGTTGGTCTCCCTTTCAGAAGGCTTACCTGGATGATTGCATTAAGAATCTCAAAAGAGAGCTAGAAGAAGAATGGGGAAATAAATTGAGAGCAGGGCAACAGAAATATCAAAAACTGGAAAATAGGACTGGTGAATCGGAAAAAGAAAACAGTTCACTGAAAAACAAAATTGGTGAATTGGAAAAAATCACCAATTCACTGGAAAATAAAAATGGTGAACTGGAAAACAAAATTGGAGAATTGGAAAAAGACAACAATTCACTGAAAAACAAAATTGGTGAATTGGAAAAAGACAACAATTCACTGAAAAATAAATCTGGCAAAATGGAAAAAGAATGCATTGAATCAAGAAACTCAATTGGCCAGCTACAAAAGGAGCTAAAAAAGATAACTGAAGGAAA
>JAJPUD010013964.1:15617-40807 GCA_023553655.1 Myrmecobius fasciatus | reverse complement strand
GAAATCAGATTGTAATGGGAAAGATGTGAGAGGAGAAAAATGAAGTCATCTATTATAGATAGACTTCTTAAATATTTTAGTCATAAAGATTTAAACAAATATCAAGTGATAGCAGAGATAAAAGGATCAAGTGAGGAAGTTTTGAAGATGAAATGAAAGGACATGTTCGTAGCTGGTAGAGAAGGAGCAAGATAACAAGAAGAAATTGGTAATGCTTTAAAGTATGTATGGTGGAGGGAAGGATCTATTGGAGGAAGCAGGATGGAATGGAAGTAGAATGACTTGGGACATAGGTGATGAAGGAGATAATACTAAAAGGCACCTGAGTGATATGAAATGGAGGAAATTGAAGTAAACAAATTCATGTTGAGTGGTTTCATTTTCCCTGTAAATCATGAAGTGAAGCCTTTAACAGAGAAGCAGTTAACCTTTGGAGATTTGAAGGCAAGCTTTATAAAGGCTGCTATAAAAATTAGGATAATGAATGATAAAGAACATGTTTAAGGATTACCTAGAAGTGGTAAAAGTCCAATTGAGATTGTGTTATATAAATTTATAGTGGACACAATTAAAAAAAATTAGAATGATTTAAGACCAAGTGTTAAGGAATGAAGGGGAATGAAAGTGAGAGTGATTCAATGCTGAGACTTGACTGGGCACAAATGGAAATATTATAAGGGGGTCAGGGACCCAAGAAAACAAGACAGGATAGAGTTGAACTGGTTCCTTTATTGTTTCCTTACAATATAGACCCATTAATGACATTCCCACATCAAAGGGTATGCATAGTTTAATAGCCTTTTGGGCATAGTTCCAAATTGCTCTACAGAATGTTTGGATCAGTCCACAACTACACCAACATTAGTGTTCCAAGTTTCCCACATCCCCTCCAACATTTATCATTATCTTTTCCTTTCATCTCATTTCAGCCAATCTGAGAGGTATGACATGCTACCTCAAAGTTGTTTTAATTTGCATTTCTCTAATCAACAGTGATTTAGAGCATTTTTCATATAACTATATATAGTTTTAATTTTGTCATCTAAAAATTGTTCATATCTTTTATCTATCAATTGGGGAATAACTTGTATTCTTATAAATTTGACAAAATTGTTTATATATTTTAGAAATGAAACCTTTATCAGAACACTGAGTGTAAAGACTTTTGCCTAGCTTTATACTTTCCTTTAATCTTTTTTTTCTGTTGGTGTTGTTTGTGCAAAACCTTTTTAATTTAATATAATCCTTGGTATTGTGGATTCTTTCGATGGCAATCTTATCTTCTAATTCTAAAACATTAGACCAGTTTTCTTTAATGATTTCCTGGAATATAGTGTCTAGGTTTTTATTTCATCATGACTTTCAGGAAATCCAATAGCCCTTAGATTGCCTCTCCTAGATCTATTTTCCAGGTCAGTTGTTTTTACTAGGAGATTTTTCATGTGTTCTATTTTTTTCATTTTTTTTTGTTTTTGTTTGACTGATTCTTGATGTCTTATTGATTCATTCACTTCCATTTGTTCAATTTTAATTTTTAGTGTATTATTTTCTTCAGTTACCTTTTTTAGCTCCTTTTGTAACTGGCCAATTTGTTCATTGCATACTGATGTGATTTATCAGTAATATATATAGAAATGCCAAGAAATTATGTGGAATTTATATCCTGCCAATTTGCTTAAAGCTGTTAATTGCTTCCATTAGGTTTTTTGATACTTTTCTAGGATTGTTATCTACAAAGAGTGATTGTTTTGTTTCCTCAATGTCTCTTCTAATTATTTTAATTTATTTTTCTTTTCTTTTTGCTAAAGCAAACATTTTTAGCACAATGATAAATAATAGTGATGATAAAAGGCATCTTTGTTTCACCCCTGATTTTATTGGAAATGCATCCAGCTTCTCTCCATTAAAAAATAATGATTGCTGTAGGTTTTAGATAGATACTGTTTATTATTTTGAAGAAAATTCCATTTACCTCTATGCTCTCCAATGTTTTTAATAGGAATGGGCATGGTTTTTTGGCAAAAACGTTTTCTACATATATTCAGATTTTCATCAGATATCTGTTGGTTTTGTTATTGAAATGGCTGACTATGGTAATATTTTTCCTGATATTGCACCAGCCCTGCATTCCTGATATAAATCCCAGTTCATCATAGTTTATTATCCTGTTGATAAGTACCTGTAATATCTTTGCTAATATTTTATTTAAAATTTTTGCATCAATATTCATTTGGGATGATTAGCCTGTAATTTTCTTTCTCTGCTTTGGCTCTTCCTAGTTTAGGTATCAGTGCCATATCTGTGTCTTAGAAGGAATTTGGCCATGCTCCTCCTTTTTTACCTATTTTTCCAAATTGTTTGCATAGCATTGGAGTTAATTGTTTTTTAAATGTTTGGTAGAATTCACTAGTGAATCCATCTGGCTGTGGAGATTTTTCTTTTGGGATTTCATTAATAGCTTGTTCAATTTCTTTTTCTAAAATGAGTTTATTTAAGTAATTTATTTTCTTTTCTGTTAATTTGGGCAAATTATATTTTTGCAAATATCAATCCATTTTGCCTAGACTGTCAGACTGGCTATCATACAATTTTACAAAATAGCTCATAATTATTGCTTTAATTTCTTTTGTATTGGTGTTAACTTCAACCATTTCATTTTTGATATGATGATTTGTTTTCATTTCTTTCCTTTTTCTAATTCAATTAATCAAAGCTTTATCTATTTTGATAATACCTTAAAGTTATGGGAAAAAAATGAACTCAGTTTCATTGATTAGTTCAATTGTTTTCTTATTTTCAATTTTATTAAGCTCTCTTGAGTTTCAGAATTTAAAATTTGGTATTTAATTGGAGAGTTTTATTTTTTTCTAGCGTTTTTAGTTGCATAACCATTAAATGATCTCCTCTTTCTCCATGTTATTCATGTAATTATTTAGAGGTATAAAATTTCCCCTAAGAACTACTTTGATTGCCTGTCAAATGTTTTCATTATTGCCATTGTTTTGGATGAAATTTAGGATTGTTTGTGCGATCAGTTGTTTGACCCACTCATTTTTTAAATTAGATTATTTAATTTGCAATTGGTTTTTAGTCCATATTTTCCTGGCCCTGTATTGAATATGATATATATTGCTCTATAGTCTGAAAAGGAAGCATTTACTATTTCTGCCTTTCTGCATTTGATTGTGAAGTTTTTATGCCCTAAACATGGGCATAATTTTCTATCCCTATTCAGTTTTCTCCAGAGGTCTATCATATTATTGTTATTATATTCCTATTAATGATTAACTTCCCTAGTTTCTTTCTTGTTTATTTTGTGTTTACATTTGTCTGAATCTGAGAGGGGAAGATTGAGGTCTCTCACTAGAAGAGTTTAAATGTCTATTAACTGTCTTCTTTAGGAATTTGGCTGGTTTACCACATGATTCGTACTATGTTCAAAGAGTTATCAAACTGTGAATACCATTTGACCCAGCAGTGTTTCTACTGGGCCTACATCCCAAAGAGATCTTAGAGGAGGGAACGGAACCCACATGTGCAAGAATGTTTGTGGCAGCCCTTTTTGTAGTGGCTAGAAACTGGAAACTGAATGGATGCCTATCAATTGGAGAGTGGCTGAATAAATTATGGTATATGAATATTATGGAATATTATTGCTCTCTAAGAAACAACCAGCAGGATGATTTCAGAGAGGCCTGGAGAGACTTTTATGAACTGATGGTGAGTGAAAGGAGCAGGACCAGGAGATCATTATACATGGCAACAACACTATTATATGATGATCACCTCTGATGGACATGGCTCTCTTCAAAAATGAAATGTCTCAAACCAGTTCCAATTGTTCAGTGAAGAAATCCATATACACCAGAGAGAGAGAGATATAAAATTTGGACCACAACATATCATTTCCATGATCTCTATCGATGTTTACTTGCATTGGGTTTCCTTTCTCAAATTTATTTCACATAAATACGATTGTTCTTGCACATTGTTCTTGAAGTTTTTTCAGTCTATCTTGAGCTTAGAAAGGATTTCAACTCACCAGAATCTGTTTAAAGGCTTGGTTTCATGCGTTTTTTTATTTTTTTAATTTTATTTTTTAAATTTTATTTGCATAACATATGTGTGGGTAATTCTTCAACAACAACCCTTACATAGCTTTCCGTTACAAATTTTTCCCCCAACTCCCCACCCCTCCCCTAGATGGCAGGATATCCACTACATGTTAATTATGTTAAAATATTGGTAAATCGAATATATGTATACATATTTCCAAACTTGTCATTGTTGTGCAAGAAAAATCTTGTCTACACAAACGATATATCAGATAAAGGAAACACAATGTAAGCAAACATCAATCAAGGAGTATGAGAATGTTATGTTGTGGTCCACATTTCACATCCCTCTCTCTGGGTGTATATGGCTTTCTTCAGTGAACAATTGGAGGTGGTTTGAAACATTTCATTGTTGAAGAGAGCCATGTCCATCAGAATTGATCGTCATATAGTACTGTTGTTGCCGTGTATAATGATCTCCTGGTTCTGCTCATTTCACTCAGCATCAGTTCATGTAAGTCTCTCCAGGCCTCTCTGAAATCATCTTGCTGGTCATTTCTTACAGAACAATAATATTCCATAGTATTCATATACCATAATTTATTCAGCCATTCTCCAATTGATGGGCATCTTTTCAATTTCCAGTTTCTTGCCACTACAAAAAGGGCTGCCACAAACATTTTTGCACATGTGGGTCCCTTTCACACAAACATTTTTGCACATGTGGGTCCCTTTCCCTCCTTTAAAATCTCTTTGGGATATAGGCCCAGTAGAAACACTGCTGGGTCAAAGGGTATGCACTGTTTGATAACTTTTTGAGCATAGCTCCAAATTGTTCTCCAGAATGGCTGTATCCGTTCACAGCTCCACCAACAATGCAACAGTGTCCCAGCCCTCCCACATCCCCTCCAACATTCATCATTAACTTTTCCTGTCATTTTAGCCAATCTGACAGGTGTGAAGTGTTATCTCAGGGTTGTCTTGATTTGCATTTCTCTGATCAATAGTGATTTGGAGCACCTTTTCATATGACTATAAATAGTTTTAATTTCATCCTCTGAAAATTGTCTGTTCATATCCTTTGACCATTTATTGATTGGAGAATGGCTTGAATTTTTATAAATATGAGACAATTCTCTATATATTTTAGAGATGAGACCTTTATCAGGGCTTCATGCGTTTTTTAAGGAAAACTGGGAAAGCTTAAGTATTTTCCTGGCTTTACTCTGTCAACTTGCCTCCACTTCAAGAAGTCATTTTTTATTTTTCATAATCTTGTTTTTCTTGGGTACTTTTTCTTTTTTCACTTTTTTTTGTTTTTCCTCATTGTTTTCCACTTGATTTTTAAATTATTTTTTTGAAACTTCCATAAATTCTTCCTGGGCAGGAAGACATTTAACATCACTCTTTGGGGTAGAAAAATCTTTTTTAACTTCAATGTCCTCCTCTGAAGATAAATACCACTCTCACCTAATTACCATAGGAAATTTCCATTCTTGAGGGTTTTTTTGTGGGTTATTTTTTTTTTTTTAATGAGAAGTATTAAGTGTAATCCCACTTATCATATGGTAGTGGGGGAATGGTGCTTCTAGTTTCACTTCAGCTCTCCTGTCTGATTTGTGACTCCAAAACAAAACCTCCCCCATCTTGCAAATGTAGTGTCCCTGCTGCACTGCCTCTATGCTCCCAGTGTACTTTTACCTTCTCTCCCAGGGCCATATCTCAACAGCACAACTGGGACTGGAATTCCTAATAAGCTGTCAAAAACAAGTGTATCCACAAATGTATATGCACAAATATAAAGAGAAACATACAAATATGCATAAGCACATATACATACAGTATCATACATATACTTATATACATACATATCTCCAGCCCCAATCCCTCTGCTGAGCTTTAGTTCCCCATCTCCACGCATCCAAATGCTTCTTGGACACCTTAATTTGTATATTCCTTAAGAATTTCAACCTCAATTGTACCAAACACAATTCTTTATTTCAGACTGCAAAACTCACCCATCTAAAAAAATCCTTTGTTACTGTTAAGTTTTGTCACCATTTGCTACCCTTACTTGCTTTGTCATTTTAATTAATTTATCAGACTTTATTATAATCTTGGGACTCCTTTTGTCACTTACTCTTATAACTATGGTTGCCAAATTTTATTTTTTATCATTTATGTCCTCTTTTCTTAATTCATATGACCATGATGCTAATTTAGGGTCTTATTACCTCATATCTGAACTCTTGAAGTAGTGTTGTAATTGGTCTTTCCGCATAAAATTTCTCTCTAATCCCATGGCATCCCCTGTTCAGTAATCTCCAGTCATTTTTTGTTAACTTCAGGATTAAATAATAATGTTTTTGTCATTTAAATCTATTTAAATCCTGTCCCCTTCCTATTTTTCTAGAATTCTTGAATTTCACTGATTATATGACTCAACTGCCCTGATCCACTCTGATTACAGATTTTCACTATTTATTGCCATGATGTAGGTGACAAGAGAAAGATAAAAAATCTCATATGAGAATTTGGCAAAATTCTCTTAGACAAAAAGAAGAAAAAAATTATCAAAATCAATATAAAATGTAAATGACACTGAAATGTAAATTCATAAGAATTTCATAAATGAAGAATGAAAATTTTAAAATTACTGTATGTTTCTTTTTTTACATAAGCTCTTTAAATACCAAAAAGCTTTTTATGTGCCACTTTCTGCACAATGTCTCTAAATATTAAGAGCTAATTAATTCAGTGTTAAATATTTACATGTGTGAGTTCACACCCCTTTATTTAGAAAGTGTATTCTATTAGAAATAGGTTTGCTTGCATCTCTTTCATTAAGATAGAAAATCAGTTCTTTAGTGACCTCAAAGATTTAAGAAAAAATATTGGTGTAAATGTCCATTTCTATCATAATAGATTGTGATTATGAAGCAAATATATTTACTTAAAATTTAATGTTTTATCTCTATTATATAAATTATGTGCAATCATTTTCCAAAAATTAAGTATGATGTGATACTATTATAATGCTAAATAAATTAGGATTCTGATTCCCAAATGATCATGTGTACTTTAATTCAATTTCATTTTATAATTTTTGGGAGTATCACTTACTATTTGGACAAAGATAAATAAGTGACCCCCTTAGTTCAGATTATGTTTCATTGCCATGAACTAACAGATACTTGAATCTTGTTATTTATTTCAGAAGCTAATACAAAAGCCACTCAATCTTATAGAATAATATTAGAAAGGAAAAAATGAAATAACATTTTAAGCAGGAGAATACCGGAATATGTTTATGATGCTTGTTGTCAAATTGTTAAATTTTCATTGTGACCATTAATGCCTCATAAATCAGCAAATACTACAAATCAGAGTTCTCTGTGTGTTTTCTTGATTGTTTTGATAAGGTGAAATGAGAAAATTTTAATAATTCAGATTTAATTTAAAAGTTTGTCATATGTACTTTTTTCTGCCTTGGTCAGCCAGTAATTAAAAATTTACCAGCACATCCCTGAACATAGGAGTCACTAAGTTATATAATTTTTCTATAAAAATTGTAAAAAGTTCATGAGCAGGCACTCCAAGATTAGTCAAAGAGATAGAAGAGATCAAGATCTCTCTGAAGATCATTAGAATCAATTGAGTTGTGGGAGACCCTGACAAAAGACTTCTCAGCATGGTGTGCCTACATTAAAGAAGTCACTACTGTGCTCTATGAGTAAAACAAAATGGCACTACTCTTATTAAGGTGACATATGCAAATTTAGAGATGTTCACTCCAGAGATTCATGTGGAAGAATCTTCTGAGATGGTTAGCCACAGTCAGATATGCTATATCTTGATTCAAATGTAGTGATCTGAATTTGGGCTTCTTTTAGAATGAAATACAAAACATAGTACACAATCATCATCATCATTGTTTGCTACAATCTGCAAATATATCTTGTTCTGAAACTTTTTGATATGTAGTACATTTGTAGCTGGTTTAATTTCATTTTATTGGATACATTTATATGGTTAGGCTATCTCTTAAGCATTTAGTCAGGTTGGGCATCATATTTTTCATAAGATGTTAACCCACCTTATATTTTTTAGATTTGATAAAAGATAACTATTTATAACAATCTCTTTTAGAGAAACAAACTTTAACTATGATTTAATTGTTATAAGTAACTCAAGAGTTAGGAAACTGCCAAAATGGGTCAGTATCTTCGTTCTAATTTTGATTGCTACAGAACTGATCCCAATGGTTGTGAATTAAATGATATTGACAAAGTCCATTAACTACATATCTATCGTTAACAGCTAGTGATAGTCCCTCCAAATCAACAGTTTCTCATATTAGTTGTTATGACATTCTTAGTGCAATACATGAACAACTTAATATAATCACAATTCTTTTGATTATATTTACCTCATCTTTTCCTTTGCTGTAACTCATGCTTGCTTATAAACTCCCTCCAAAGTTTTTTTTTTTTTGTTTGTTTTTTGTTTGTTTTTTTTTTTAGGATATTTGCTGTCCTGGTTCCATTGTATTACATATATAATGCTATCCAACTAGCTATGTCTATCTTAATGCAAACACACACACACACACACACACACACACACATATATATATATATAAATGTCTACACAAAAGTTATTTTAAAAAAATAAATTCCTTACCAAAAAATCTAGTTTCTATATGACTGATCCATTCATTCATTTAATACAAACAGGTTAAACTAGATACTAGGTAATATGAGATCATTTAAATTTAATTCTTTTTGAGCATACAGGATTTTGTTCTTTCTATTTGAGGTTTTTATCAACAAATTAAAGTTAATATTTAAATGCAATGAAATTTGGCATAATAATTTGCTGAGATTCTTGTTATATTTTTATTTTTCTGTCAATAAAATAAATTATTATTTTGACATCAACATTTGGTAACACTTTGAGTTCTCTTCTATCTTCTTCTTGAATTTCATCCATTTATTCATCTCAGGATAATAAATGACTGAAAAACAAAATATCCTTCAAATTACAATGAAATGTTAATGACTTAATTAGCAAGTAATCAAACTGTCTCCATGTCTGATATTCTCAAAACCTTGTAAAATTAATAATGAATAAGAAAATCATAAAAGCCTATCAAGACATTTTATCAGCATGAACATCATCCCATTTAATTATTATTTCTATTTCATTGTAAAATACATAAGATGTATGTATGTGTCATGTGTATGTGCATATTTAATGGATTAAAAACGTAAAACCTGAAGAAATGTTCCACAGTTCAGTATTTGGGGAGGTACTTTTGCTTTCAGTAGTATTTTATTGCAATTTTGAAGTTTTGTTCCATGCTCAGGTTGGGGTGCATATTTAGAGATATTTAATGCACCTAATTTATGCTTAGTGAGACTGATAGTTCAATGCATCTGACAGAATTAAAAGAGGTGTTGCAATAAAATTCATAATCCAAAGCTATAGATATATTATTTAAACCACTTCTAAATATCCATATATATATGCATAGAAAGGGTTTTCCAGTTTGAATTCCTATACTAAGCTAAACAAAACCTAATAGCATAGAGTTTATTAATATCAAATTTCAGAGAACTGACATTTGGGTATATGTGAGCAATTGCCAATTAATAACTACGTAAAAAAAATTAAACTGACGATAGTGGAAAAAATAGGAATTTATTAAAGTGACTTTATGTAGTAACTATTGAGTGTAATGTCACAATATTTCATTACTTTGATTTCAGTGGGGGTATTTTTTGTATTATTGAATGTTATAACAAATGCATAAATAGATATAAATATAGAAATGTATATGCATTTATATTTGTGTATACACATACAAAAATATATGCCTTTATGTATATGTATGTATATATGTATATATATATATATATATACACACATTTATGTGTGTATTTGATCACAGTAATTTTTGTCCATATCTTTCTATGAAGTGCAATCAATGTATTGGAGCCTTCCTCTTAATATCTTCATTATAAAGGTTACAGCCACTGGTTATTCTTTGCCTCTCTTTTGTTCTAGAATTATCTACTACATTTTACATGGTTATCCTGTTTACTTCTTCATTAATAATACAATGCAGCTAACTCACCATTGCCCACTGCATTTTTCCAAAGTCATAAACCATTACAAAAAGTATTTTCATATTGAGAAGACAAACCATTATTTTAGGTATTTTCTTGGAGAAATTAAAATCATTGGAAAATTAAACCAGCTATAATAATTTATATATTAGTATTATTTACTAGGTACTTTGCTATGTCAAAGAGATACAAAAACAAAAGTCAAATTTGCTTGCATTGTGTTGCCTTTCTCTGATTCTTTTTTTTTCTTGTAGATAGGATTTTTCTTGCATAACTTCTCAAGCATTTCAACATTATTAACATGTAGTGGACTTCCTGCCACCTAGGGGAGGGGAGGGAACTGGGGGTAAAATTTGTAATGGAAAGCTTTGTAAAGATCAATGTTGGGGAACTACCCATATATATGTTATACAAATAAAAAGCTTTAATAAAAAAAAAAGTCAAATAGCATATGACCTTGAGGAATGTACATTTTTATGGTGATTGTATAGTTTCCCAAAGGCAATTCAGCCCAATCATTTATTTCTATTCATGCTATTTATCTGACCTAATTTTTGACCCAGTTAATTGTTCATGTAGGTCTTTTGGACTATTTGACCTACCTTATAGGCTATACATACATATATCTCCATATCTATCTCTATCTATCTATACATACATATACATATATACACACGTGTCCATATATATGTAGATTATATATATATACATATATATATATATATAAATGTATGCATATATATATATAAATCTTTGTGCATATGAGCATATAGACATATATTTTAACTATATGCTACTTTTGTATTTGTTTTTTGCAATGTGTGTGATTAGACCAGAGTGACTATAAATCTTTTTGTTTCTTTGTTTGTTTGTTTCTTTTAAGTGATTATAAATCTCATTTTATGAGCCTGCCATGTTAAGGAATTTCTGTCAGCAGGTCTAGCTTTTGTATATAACTTTAGTTTTTATTAATTTGAATTTGTTCTGACATTTTAATTCATAAAATATCTAAATTAGAAGCTGATCATAGTTAAAGTTCTAGGAAGAAAATAAAAGCTTGAATCCTGTCTAAAAAAAAAAAAAAAGACTTGCCTGTTTTTCTCTGACAGGACACATCATGTTTAATGTGCCTCTTCACTGCCCTATTCACAGTAAGGAAGGAAAATTTAAAAGCAAGTCTAAAACTGTTTAATAATCACACACACAGACATTCTGCTAAGATTATCACGGCCACCACCATTTGGTGCAATTAACTATCCATATGTTACAAACTATTATTAACTTTATCCCATGTGGAGAAAAATAATGGGATGCCTGCTCAAAGGAGAAGGAAATGCATAACTGAAAAGCAGGGCTTTTGAATATATTTGGGGCAATTGCTCTATGAGCTATGAATTTTAACTGTAAGTCTACAATGGCGTTTGTTTAATCCTCTTTCCTTCTCTACCTGCTACTATATATTATTGAGGAAATTGTGCGTGTTTCTTAAGTTTTTCCAGTTTTCTGGACAGCCCAGCACCAAAGCAAGGTTCAGAAAAACCCCTAGCAGCACAGGTCAAATAATTGGCAAAAGCAAGGATAATGTGGATTGATGATCAATTATTCCAGTCCATTGAATTGTAGTCATGTTTCATCTAATCCCATTGGGCTCCCCAAAAATGTCTCATATCATAAAATATTAAGTAGCAGGAGACTTTAAACCCATCACTCTTCTAATTATAAAGTGTTCTTTATATTTCTGGCAACAAACTGTCATTTTTATTTCTTTTATTTCCTTTTTTTAAGTATTTTGTTTTCAAAATACATGCATGGATATTTATCAGCAATCACCTTGCAAAACCTTGTAAATTTCAGTTTTTCCCTCCCTTCTTCTCTAGATAACAAGTAATAGAATATATGTTAACATGTGCAATTCTTCTATAAATATTTACACAATTATCTTGCTGCACAAGAAAAATTAGATCTAAAAGGAAAAAAAAATGAGAAAGAAAACAAAACAAACAAACAACACCACCAACAAAGTGAAAATACTATGTTGTGATCCACACTATACCCACAACTATGTTGTGATCCACACTGTACCCACAGTCCTTTCTCTGGGTGCAAATGGCTCTCTCCAGTACAAGACCATTGAAACTGGCCTAAATCACCTCATTGTTGAAAATGATCAGAGCTGGTCATTGTATAATCTTGTTGCCATGCACAGTGATCTCTTGGTTCTTCTCATTTCACTTAGCATCAGTTTATATAAGTCTCTCCAGGTCTTTCTGAAATCATCCTCTTGATTATCTCTTATAGAACAATCCTTTTCCATATCGTTTATATATTATAACTTATTTAGCCATTCTCCAACTGATGAGCATGCACTCAATTGCAGTTCCTTGACACTACAGAAAGGGCTGCAACAAACATTTTTGCATCTGTGGGTCCTTTTCCCTTTTTTATGATCTCTTTGGCATACAGACCCTTTTGCTAGATTAAAGATTAAACTTTTTGAGAGCCCTTTGTGCATAGTTTCATATTGCTCTTCAGAATGGTTGGATTAGTTTATAACTCCACCAACAATGTATCAGTGTCCCAGTTTTCCTACATCCTTTCTAACATTCTTCATCATCTTTTCCTCTCATTTTAGTCAATCTCAGAGGTGTGTTCTGGTACTTCAGAGTCTGACAAGAATTTTTTGAAGGCATTGCCAGAGTAACTCTGGCTTTGTCAAGTCTAACAAAATTGTAAATTTTTTTGAATGCAGAAGATGATTCTGTATTCTTGAAGAGGATCATGACATCAGGAATGTGATGCCATGATATGTAAGTGAAATGGATTTCAATGAAAAAGGGCTGTACAAAGTCACCAGCCTCATTTTCTAAAACAAAGCCATCTGAGTCTAGTGGCAAGATATAGGTCAGAATGACTGGAAATAGCCTTAGAGGCTCTAGAAGACTTTGACCTTTTTAAACTAAGGTCTTTAATAGGTATCCATTTGACAAAGGCAATGTCCACTTACTGATTAAGATGATAATAAATGAAGCAGAAAATATCCTCTTTTACAAAGAGAGAGACAAAGGCAGAAAGAGACAGAGACAAAGGGAGAGAAAGAGAAAGACAGACAGAGAGACAGAGACAGAGACAAGACAGAGACAGAGAACTTGACCTGTGATCTATTTAGCTGAGCAATCATTGAGAGTTTGAGTGATTTGGGTTTAAGGAATAAATAGTCCTTAAGAAAGAAATTTAGCCTATAACACCCAAGATATCTTGTTAAGTTTCAGCAATCAAAATATACATTCCTTTGAGAAAAGCATTCACAGATAAAAGCATGATATCCTATGTGGACACAGAGAAGGGAATGGAAACAAGAAAGAAAAAAAAAGAAAGAAAGAAAAAAAGTGCAGTTTTTACTGCTTTCACCTGGATAGTTCCAGTTAAGTCTCTAGTTGGCATTTTCTTCTACTCCTCTCAGAGGTTGATTTTGCCCTTTGTTCTTGAAAAGAACCATGAGTCCAGGGAGGTGATGCCATGACATGCAAGTGAATTGAATTTAAGTGATGGGGTCTGCTGTGCTTTTTCTTCCCTGCCCTGCATATATCTGCCATTAGAAACACTGCTATTGCCTTACATGCTACATTATTGGCTGGAGAAACTTTCACAATTCTGCTCTCTTCTTGTCACTCCTTTGCTAGTACCACCATGTTGGAATCTCCTACCTTCCCTTTGTCACACCTTCTATTACATTTCATTTTCTATACCTTTTCTGGGTACCTTTAAAAAAATTCTTTTTTTTAAAATCTCCCATCAGAATCTAAACCTTTAAGGATCCTAACTATATTGCAAACTTATATTTGTATCTCCAGTGCTTAACTGGCACAGAATCAGACTGTAACACATTTTATCTATCACACTTCCCCATAATTTGGGAAGGGAGGAAAGATATTAGAGGTGTCAGTGGACAATTATATAGATTAACTTGAGATCTTTCCCCCTCAAAAATTTTTCCAAAATACTGTTAACCCTGTCAGAAATGGTTGCTACTAGCATTCAGGATTAAAAAATATTATTAAAATATAAGTATCTGAAATCTTTATTGGTCATTTAACATTATAATTACTTAGTTTATCATATTACCAAGCTAAGAACAAATACCTGAGAAAATGGGTTATAACAACAGCGATTCTACATGTTTATTGAGCTCCTATTTTGAGAAAAGTAACTATTGCTTTGGTAGTTAGAGAGATTGACTTGGAATAAAAAAACCCTAAGATTATGTCTATCTGATCATTGGTAAAATATTTATTTTTCAGTGTCTTAGGAAATCTCTCAGACTACAAATTGCATAAAGAAATATGGATCTCCATTGGTATTAGCTGTGCTTCACTGGTAGCTCCTTTTGGTGATAAAAACACATCTGGTTTTAAAAAAATTCACAAGACACTAGATGCATCTAAATAAACAAAGACAAAAGTGAAATAGCACTTTTGTCCTCATGGAGATCATATTTTAATTAGATATGAAGTTTGATTTGAGGAAGAGAACTGCCAGGAATATAGACACTAAAATAGAAGACATAAAAAGAATAATGATAACATTGTCAAACGTTTCAAATTTTTAGGATGTCAGCTGCTATTACTAGGATTCCCTTCCTTTGATTAGAAAATTAAAGAAGTCTTCAGGGTACTAATTTTTCTCTTTTGTCATTTAGAATTCGTCACATATATAAAATATTAAATATTTTTGGAACAGGTATTCTCTATATTTTCAAAGTTGATAATAATAGTCAAGTTGAGAGACACAAAAATTAAAACAAATTAAGATTATGGAATATAATATGATGCTCACTTTATGATGCACTTGGGTCCATTTATATTTTAAAACTTATCCCTCCACAATATCTCATGGTGTGAAATAAATGATTATATCTTTTGATATTGAAAGACCAACCTCTTGATTTTCCATTTACAAAAACCCAAATACTGAGATACTGAATACCTTATCAAAAGTTCATAAATGTACTAAGTATCAGAGAGAGAATTTGAATCCAAATCCTCTAGCTCCAAAGCAATTCTTTCTGGGGCTGATTATGAGTTTTTGGAAGCTTTGCCAGATGAGTTCAAATTGTAGTAAGTAAAACCAGTCTGGATTGCAAAATGACTGGAGGGAGTAATTTTTAAGAAGAATAGAATTTGGAGATCATTTAATCTCTAAGTTAAATTGATATAAGAGGGCCTGGATTTGTAGATATTCTGTGTATATGAAGTGAATTATGCATATGCTTCTTTTCCCAAAACAGAACTCTAAAAAACAGCCTAACATATTACCTTCTTAACACTATGCTAAGAAAGACCTTTCTTTCTTGGTGTAACATTGCTCTCCTGTACTCTTATTTTGCAAAGGACACCAGAGAACTTAAAAACAAAAACAGTAACATGTGTTTGTATAATTAATAATAAAATATGATAAATATAGTTTTCTAACATTTTTTAAAACAAGAATAACACAAAAACAATTTAGGTAGGGGCAGAGGAGAAACAATTCTTTCATCAAATCAGGATTTACCCTATGTACTCCAGCTGCTATAATGAGAATAAGCCCTTTTCTTGCTTTACCTAAGCCCTAGTCACACACTCTCAGGATAGAAAATAATGAATGAGCTGTATGTGTACAAGTCACCACTTTTTGTGGTTATTGATGATATCATCATCTATTTTTTTCTTTTCTCTTCTCCTTTCCATAAGGATTCACCATCCCTACATCACTATTTTTCAACCTCCATTCCCCCTTAAAAGCTGATCTCCCATTAACACAGTATTTTGTAGCAAAATTAATTGACTATTTTTTAATGCAGATTTCTTACAGAAATCTCTACATAAAGTCAGGCAAAAAGGAAAAAAAAGCAGAAAAATGGAGAAATATTGCAGTGAGTTTCTCTCATAAAAGTCTCATTTCCCAAATATGTAAGGAATAAAGCAAAAATTTTATTTTAAAAACCCTTGTCTCAATTAATAAATGAAGAAAGTATAAAAAAGTTAGCTTTCAGAAGAAAAAAGGATCAATTACCAGTATTTATATGAGATAAAACTGTGAATAAAAAGTTAAAGAAATACAAATTAAAACAATATGAAACTCATAAAACTGACTAAGATAACAGCAAAGTAAAATGGCAAATGCTAGAGGGGATATGGGAAAATGGAGGGAAAGGGACCCACATGGGCAAAAATGTTTGTGGCAGCCCTTTTTATAGGGGCAAGAAACTGGAAATTGACTGGATGCCCATCAACTGGAGAATGGCTGAAAAATTATTATATATGAATTATGGAATATTATTTTTCTGTAAGAAATGATCAGTACGATGATTTCAGAGAGGAGTGGAGAGACTTACATGAACTGATGCTAACTGAAATGAGCAGAAGGAGATCATTGTACACAGTAACAATAAGATTTTATATATGTATATATATATATATATGTATATATATATATATACCACACACACACACACACACACACATATATATATATGATCAATTCTGATGGACATGGGTCTTTTTTTTCCCTTCTCTTTTTTAAAAGCTTTTTTATTTTCAAAACATATGCTTGGATAATTTTTCAACTTTGACCCTTGCAGAGCATTGTGTTTCAGATTTTCCCCTCCTTTCTCCCAGCTCCTCTCCTAGATGGTAAGCAATGCAATGTTTGTTATATATATTGAATTTTTTTGTTAAATCCATGTATGTGTAAGCATATTTATACAATTCTTTTCTTGCAAAAGAAAATCAGATCAAAATGAAAAGAAAATGAGTAAGAGAAGAAAATGCAAGTGAACAACATCAAAAAGAGTGAGAATATTATGTTGTGATCTGCATTCAGTTCCCACAGTCCTCTCTCTGGGTGTAGATGGCTCTTTTCATCACAAAATCATGGGAACTGCCTTGAATCATCTCATTGTTGGAAAGAGCCATGTTAATCAGAATTTATAGTTGTATAATATTGATGTTGCCATGTACAGTGATCTTTTAGTTCTGCTCATTTTACTTCATATCTATTAAGGATACGGGATATGTATGCATATGTTGGATTTGATATATATATATAATGTATATATATATGTGTGTGTGTATATGTATGTATGTATGTATGTATGTAGCTCTAACAGTGCATTAACATGCCCATTTTTCTACTAACTGTTCAGCAATGACTTTTTTACATATTTTATGATTTTTGTGTTCTGTATTTAATTTCAAAGTAGATATTGTTTTGATTTATTTGTATTTCTCTTTACATTTGTGATTTGGAGACCCCATTCATGTAAATTGACATAGCTAACAATTACTTTCAGCACTATATAATTTGACTAAATCTCTCATTTTTATAAATGAACAAATCAAAGTTAGTGGTTGTTGGGATTTTTTTAAGATCTCACAGATAGCAGATCACAGGATTTGAACCCAAGTTATCTGATTCTGAATGTGTTCTTTCTGAGTGTACCATATTGTCTCAACTTCAGAATTATATTGAGAAATAAATATACATATATACATTCAAAAATCTTAACTTCTTACTTAAATGATTTTTAACACAAAAATCTTATTGTTGAATGTTCAATGCTTTTTCAATTACTGGTGAATAAATTATTTTTCCATAAATAAATGATGAATTTTATATGATTGCCTATTGAACTGTAATATTAAGAGCATAAATGTATGAAAGGGTATAAATATTTTAAGAGTATTAAAAATTGTTAAACTTTCTCCACAAAATTCAGTACAATTAGTAGTTTAATAATTTTGATTACAAATTAGACACACAATTGTGTCGAGAGAATATGTATATTTTGCTGGAATAATTGAATATACATATTTTTTTTCATTTTTCTGGACTCTTCTTTTTTTAGGCAAAGAAATTGCTATGCTAAATTAGTTAAATGCTACTTAATGTGAACAAATTTTTAATAGCTGTACAAAAGGTGCTTTAGTGCCATGCTACTCTTATATTTAATAAGTTTTGGGATATTGGGATACAAAGTCCCAGTGGCATCTCCTCTGAAGAATTGAAAATATTGAGATTTTTTTTCCTAATAGAAAATAAGATTCAAGAAAGATGGTTTCCAAACAACAGGAGGCTTTAATTAAATTAAAGCACCAAGTCAAGGAAACAGGTATTAGTCTTAGTGACAGGAAGAGAAGTGATGGTTCAACTAAGTCTTTAAAATGAATAACTAGCTGCATAAATGGGAACAGATTAACATGATGTATTTGTCCATCTTTGTTCTGCAAAGGAAACTATGATAAATATTTCACAGAGGAAAAGATTAATTTTAATTAATAGGACTGATTAATTTGGAATGATGCAATAGTATTTGTCCTTACCATTATTGCATTGTATTTAGTTGAGTATATATTTTCATTTTTTCCCCTAGAAACAGAAATTTTAATGCATTTTATCAAGATTTTCTCATCTGTGCATCAAATGTGTAGATAGGCTTTCTTTAAATTGCTTTCCTTTAATGAGTCTCAGAAGATAGACTCAGTAAGTTAATATTCTTTTTCCGTTTACAATATCTTGAATTCCCAATGAAATGAGATAATGTCATTAAAAGCACAAGTGACATTCTACATATTTTGTATTTTATCTTTCCCTTGAAATATGCATTATCTAATTTCTCAATGTATTATATGCAAAACAATGTTAAAATACATAGATTTCCAATTTTAGGTGATGTTATTATTTTGCATAGCTACACTTGTAATAGTGCTAAGAAGTCATGTTAAACAAAGTGACATGAATGGTAAAATTTAACAATATTTTTGCCAGTTTTGTTCTTCCAAGTGAAAAGATGGATTCATGGCATGAATGAACAAATATATCTATGTAGCATATATAGAAAATATTCACCATAATCAGTCCCTTTACTATTATTACCAATTACAAAGTTCAGAAAAAAAAAAGACAGAATGCAAGTCAATTTTATCCAGGCCATTGGACATTCAACTCAGCATGATTTTTCAATTTTATAAACAGTAGGAAGCTCAACAAGAAACAATGAGGGAAAACAAGACCATGAAATCAGTGAGCAGAGTAATTATCTGATTCTTCTGCCATTTAATTTCAAATTAAAATGTTCTTAAAAACCAAAACAGTGTGGAAATTTCAGAATTTCTATGTCCAATTGCATTGGCAATATCACTGAAATGCTTAATGTCACATACTACCCATTCTAAAAATTTTATTGAATTTTTAAAACTTGATTCTATTGCCATGTTCAACATGTAATCAGAATTTTGTATATTTTATACTTTCATTTTCAAATCACATGGGGAAATTGTTATCACATAGTAGGGCTGAATTTGCTACTAATTTCCTCCAGCAATATATTAACTCTGTGCAGAGAATAAGCCTTTGATTTGATACCAGCTAGACAGTGTTTTTTGTTAAAGTAGTATAGCTTAAAGAGTATATTTATCCTAGTTTTGAATAACAATCATGATTGAGATGTAAGGCAAATGATTCTACTATGTAATTTAGAGGGTTTTCCAAAGATTTCTTAAAGCTAAAGCAAAAATATCAAAGGCTCTACAGAATTCTTTTTGGGGTACAGCATATGGATACTAATGACTGCTTTCTTGAAAGCTGTGTTAATAAGCATAACCACTAATGGAACTTGGTGCCTTAGTACAAATTATAAAGATTTAAATGACATCATTTCACATTTTTGTGTTCATCTAAAGTGGTAAGTATAACCAATGTTTACATATCAACACTACAAGTTATATCTATCTATAAAACACATTAATTTATGCACATACATATATATTAATTTATACATATGCATGTGTATATATATTATGTGTTATATATATTTGTGTGTATACATACATACCAGTAGTCATATTAACACATACATACCCGTAGTCATATATATGTCATCAGTCTACTAAACCTTAGGAGACAAAATAAATTGAAGAGAATCATCAGAGAGAAGAAATTAACATAAAGGATTAGGAAAGCCCTCCATTAGAAAATTGATTTTAGATGGGGTTTGAGGGAATACTAGGAAAGAAATTTAAAAAGGAAAGAATTCTTTGAAGGAAGAGGTACAACCAGTGGAAATTTACTGTCAAAAATGTTAATATCTTGTACAAGGAAGAGTAAAAAGATCAGCTCAATGGATAACAGTCTATGGAGGGAAAAGAATGGGAGAAATTTGTAAGAAGGGAAGATAGGAGGAGGGCAAATTATGAAGATCCTTGGATAAAAACATGAAATATTATATTTGATCCCAGAGGACGTAGAGAACACTTGAAGTTTGCTAAATAAACTAAAAAAAAAATCATCCCCTCATATCTTTTCAATGTATTTAGGTAATCATTCTGATTGCAGAAAGTTAAGAAAAATTTAGAAGTCTCTTGATGAAAATGTAAAGAGGAGAATATAAAAGCCAGCTTGAAGTTTAACAAAACAAATAAATTAATAAAACCCCTAAGATTTTGGCAACCTTTCTCATCATTTCCTGCCAAAATGAGGGAGAAGTAGAAACAATGCCAAATTTTATATTTGGGGGACTCAAAGATCTCTGTAGATCATGACTGCAGCCATGAAATTAAAAGACATTTTCTCCTTGGAAGGGAAACTGTCTGGACAGTACATTAAAAAGCAAAGACATCATCTTGCTGACAAATACCTATATAATATAAGCTATATTTTTTCCCCAAGTAGCAATATATAAGTATAAAGAAAGTGGAGCACTGTGGAATTGATATATTTTGAATTGTGGTATTAGAGAAGCCTTTTAAAATTCTTTGCACATCAAGAAGATCAAATCAGTCAATACTTAAAGACACTAATTCAGAGAGTTCTTTGGAAATTTAAATACTGAAACTAAAGCTTAAATGGTCACAAAAAGAAGATAGGACTCATTGAAAGATATCCTGATGATGGGAAAGATTGAAGGCAGAAGAAAAAGGATATGACAGAGGATTAGGTAGTGTCATAGAAGCAATGACCATGAACTTGGACAGACTTCAAAAGAGAATGTAGAATAAAAGGGCCTGATGTGCTGTGGCCATGGGTCATAAAAAGGTGGACAAGATTGAACAACAAATCAATTTTTATCTTTCTACACTTCTTAAAACTACAAATCTTTGTACTTATTCTCTCCAAGATACTGTAAACTCTTTGAGAATATGGGCTATTTACTTTTCCTTATTTTGCCAGGACTTATCATAGTTCTAGGTACACAATAGGCACTTAATGACTACTTCTTTCCTTACAGCTTATTCATCTACATCTCACTAGAGAAACCAAAATGTAGACAAAAAAAGATTATACAAAAGTTGTGTTCAGCCCTGTGGCACTCATCTTTTAATCTGGATTAGGCCATTTGGGTAAATCAATAATATAACTTTCATTTCTCTATATAATACTTCACCACTTTTTAAAAATACCCACAGCATTTTGTAATGGTTATTTCATTATTATTGTTTTCTGTATGACTGATGCAAAAATAGTTTTGTCTCATTACATAAAATCTTCCAAAAAAGCTTTCTAAAAGTAGAAGTATAGCAAAAAGTTTGACACAATAAAGAAGAATAAAACCTTAGACTTAGAAACTCTTAGGCTGTTTTTGTAAGTAATTACTTCTATTCATGAAAAGGATGAAATTTACAATTACATTTTGTTGTGAGAAATATGATTAATGGAGCTTGAAATAGCATAGAAGGCAGAGAGATGCATGGAAAAGCAAATTAGGAAAAAAACAAAACAAAACACTAAAATGTTCCTTATATATGTCAATGCCAAATACTGCATGACTGAAATTCATTCATAATACAGTATATTTCACATAGAGAATAAGGAGTTATTTAGTAGGAAAAGACTACATAAAATGATTTCTTTTAGTAGTTCTCCCAAGTCCCTTTATGGGAATAAGCCATCTTTAGAACTCATTATGCATAGTTTGATTTATTGGACTATCAAATAACAGCAGCAACAATAATAATAACAGTAGCAGCAACAGCAATAACAACCCTCACACTTATTTGGTACCTGATACTTTCTTATACTGAGCAAAACTTTCATTTATAAAACAAATAACAACAATAGCAATAACAACAAACATCAGAACCTCCCTGAGGTGAGCAGTTGTGAATTACTCTCTATTGTTCAAAATGCCCAAACCTATTTTATACATACTGTAGATACTGAATTATATTTTTAATTGAACCCTACATTGTGTAATGTGTTTCCAAAGTACATCATTGATGTTATTGTACTTGATTATACACAACCATGTTGTAAAGTCATGCAAAGTTGATTATCCCATTTTTCTTCAAGCTGAGATAAAACAACTTGACTCAATTATTTCAGAAAGTGTCAGAACCTGGTTGCAAAACTATATGTTTAGCCTTGAAAGGGAAATTAAAAATTATGTTGTACAACATCTTTTCAAAATCTCCAGTCACATACTTCAACATTTTTAAGCTAGTAGAACTGATTATCAGAGAATTGAAATGATGTGCTCATAATCCAACAAGTAGCAAGAAACAGAAAGTGGAATTTGAACCTAGTTCCTCCAACTACACAGTTAATATTCTTTCTATTCTATCATCCAGTCATCCTCTGTGTGCAGCTCCTTTGAATTCAGATCTATCTCATCTTGCTTTATTCTATTATCATTAATGATATACTATTGTGTAGATACTAAAAATATTGTCAAATAAAATATTTTTGCAGCATTATCCCTGATTTAGAGTATTTGAAAATTGAAAATGTGAAACAAGATATTCTTGCCAAGTTATATTTGACAATATATAGCCCATTGCCTGATGTTCCCATCTGTTAAATTAATTCTTTCTATCTCTTGATCATTTCTTTATGGAAGACAAAGATTAGAAGTACTGATGGGTCTTTAAATGAACCTGAGTGAAAGATGTCAAGGAAAAAAAATCATCCTTTTATTTGACATACTAGACTCCAAACACATTTTCAAAACTAAACTAATTTAGAACTTCAAAGGAAGGGATGTGTTCGGGGTAGAAATTTCTAGTTCCAAATGATTTGTTTTGGGCACCAAATGTCGGGGTTCTCACATGGGAAGAATTCACAATGGCCATTCTCTTTGGGAATAGATTTATTTATGAAAAAAGATTACAGACAAAATGAAGAGATACATTAGATAACAGGAAGAGTAAATTTGAAAAAGATTTGGGAGAGCATATATTCAGCAAAGAAAGAAGTTTTAACAATTAACAATGAAAAAGAAAAGTTCCCTAATAGAACTCACTATTAATCAGGAGAAAGGGTATGAAACTCCATGAGATGGGGGTATGTTCTTAACTGATAAGCTAAATTCATAGAGGACTTTATCACCCTAAAAGAGTTAGTTATAAGAAAAAGAAAGACATCATGATGCATGATGGAGGGAGGAAAGGAAAGACTATGAGGCAGAACACCCTAGCCAATTGATCCAAAAGGAATTCAGTAAAGATAGTATGGGCCATAGACAGATTAATGGGGGAAATTTGAACTCAACAGTTTCCATAATTTGGATTTCTGACTGGACATAGCAAGATGGGGCTACTCATGATTTTCACAGAGGATGAGAATATAAAGTTAGATTGATCCCCCTCAGTACTCTTCCCTGCTTGCTTTAGGGAGTAATTTATCCATACTTCAGGCTCTCTCTGCCAACCCCATCTAGTAAGCTAGCACCCCATCAGAGGCAATTTTCACCTCCTTTTTATCACTAATAACTTATAGGCAAATTATCTTTTTATTTTTCTTCCTTAAATATATTTTCCAAGCTGTCTATTCTAAAGCACACTCCTTTTGAGACTGAAATCAATTATATTCTGATAGCAAAGTTTATTTTATTACATAAGATCTTTCTGAATTTCAGTCAAAATTGGAAATTGATTACAAAAATGCCCAATAGTACAACTTCCACCAAACTTTAACTTCCCCACAAATCCAAAGCCAAAAACCAGAAAAATTCTACTAAAGACTGATAAATATGAACCTCCTTGTACTTAATAGAAATATTCCTTAAATTCCATGAGTCAATCATTTTAATACAATGAAATTATATTTATCCTTTGAAGTATGTTAAAATGTAGATGTTATTTAAATAAGATGTGAATATTAGATGGCAGAGTGGATAAAATTCTAGGTCTACAAAAAGAAAGTGCATGACCCTGGACAATTCATTTAATGCGGTTTGCCTCAGTTTCCTTCTATTTAAAATAAACTGAAAAGAGAAGTAGTAAACCACTCCAATATATTTCACAAAATCCTAAATAGAATCACAGAGTCAAAGTGAACAATAATATAATTCCAAAGGTATTTTGTCTTGAATTCTGATTGATTTTCAATTAAGGGTAATTTTTGACACTTTGCTTTGTTCCATTTCCTACAATCTCCCTCACTCATTTAAGTAATGATTTTAAAATGAATAGGTAAATACATTTGTTATCTTCCTTTTAAAGGGGTCCTTCACTAAACATTTTTTAAAATAATTTGGAAGAATGCCTTTGTAATGAAAACAATTCTACTTAGCAATTTAATTCTTGTAGCTTTCAAGTTTCTTACATGATGAAAGAGAAATAAATATTCCATTTATGCCAGGAAAAAAAGAGAGGACACACAATTCTTGTGAAATGTATAAAATGCTTATAAAATCTCTGACCCAATAGTATTCTCTTTTCAAATTTATTCCCACTCCCATTTTCAAAGAGTATGTTATTAATATTAAAAAGATAGTATGCCTTATTGGATACAGTTCTGTACTTCATGAATCAACTTCTTGTTTACACAAAATATGACCATAAGCAAAGCATTTAACCTTTCTAATCCTCTGTGTAATGAAACTAGCAATACCTGTACAATCTACCTCAATGTGTTCTTAAGAAGCTCAGCTCAAATAAGAGATGTGAAATGTTTTGGAATATTTCAAAGCATTATATGAACATCTTATTGCTGACAATCTTCTGTTTCAGTACAGATAGAAATAATGAGG
>JAJPUD010013964.1:617-10617 GCA_023553655.1 Myrmecobius fasciatus | reverse complement strand
TTAAAAAGAGAATCCTACAATATGTTTTTTTTTACAAAAAATGCATCTGACCAAGAGAAACATGCAGAATAAAGGTAAAAGGTTGGAAAAGAACGTATAATGCTTTAGATGAAGTAAAAAAAAAATAAGCAGAGGAAGCAATGCTAATCTCAGATAAAACAAAAGGAAAAATAGATCTTATTAAAAGAGATAAAGAAGGAATGTAAAACTTGATAAAGGACAACATAAATAACAAAATATTAAAGATATTAACTGTGTGTGCACCAAGCAATAGAGTAGACAAATTCCTAGAGAAGATTTTAAGTCAGTTATAGGAAGAAATAAACAAAAAAAACAATTTTAGTGGGGGAACTCAACCTTCCCCTCTCAAAATAAGACAAAATCTGACCACAAAATAAAAAAGAAACTAGGGAGGTTAATAAGAACCTATAAAACCTAGATATGATAAACCTCTGGAGAAAATTGCATAGGGACAGAAAGTAATGCACCTTTTTCACCACAGTACAGGGTTTCTATACAAAAATGACCAAATATTAGGGGATAAAAACTTCACAATCCAACGCAGAAAGATAGAAATGGGAAATTCTTGACTTTCAGACCACAATGCAATAAAAATTAAATTCAATAAAGAGTCAGGAAAAGGTAGGCTAAAAACCAATTGGAAATTAAATAAATATAATTCTAAAAATGAATAGGTCAAAAAACATATTACAGAAATATCCATTTCACCCAAGAAAATGGCACTAAGATAATATGGAAAATTATGGGATACAGTAGAAATGGTTCTTTTGGGAAAATTTATATCTATAAAGAGCTATATGACAAAAATAAAGAAATAGATGATCAATGAATTAGGCATGCAACTAACAAAGCTAGAAAAAGAATAAATAAAAAAAAACCAATAAAATATCTAATTAGAAATTCTGAAACTCAGAGATTTATACTAAGAAAACTACTGACCTAATGAGTAAAGCAAAGATTTGGTTTTATAAAAAAAAAAACAATAAAATGGATAAACCTTTGGTTAATTTCATCAGAAAAAGGAACGAAAAAAAAAATCAGCAGTTTTAAAAATGAAAAGGTTGAATTTACCACCTTTGAAAAAAGAAAAATTGCCTAATCATCTGGCAGCAATCTAACTAAAATAGATGAATATTTACAAAAATATAATTTGCCTTGGTTAACAGAAGAGGAAATAAATTACTTAAACAGTTCCATTTTAGAAAAAAAGAAATTGAACAAACCACTAATGAACTCCCTAAGAAAAAATCTCTAGGTCCAGATGCATTCACAAGTGAATTCTACCAAACATTTAAAGACCAGTTAATCCCAATACTTTGTGAACTATTTAGAAAAAAATAGGTAAAAAAGAAATACAGCCAAATTCTTCTATGACACAAATATGGTATTGATACCTTAACCAGGGAGAGCCAAAAAGGAAAAAAGAAAATTACAGACCAATCTCCCTAACAAATATCAAAGCAAACATTTTCAATAAAATAATAGCAAAGAGAATACAGCAATTTATCAGCAGGATACTAGAACTATGAACAAGTGGGATTTATACCATAAATGCAGGGATGGTTCAAAATCAAAAAAACTATTACCATCATTGATCATATCAATAACAAAATCAACAGAAATCATATGATAATCTCAATAACTGCAGAAAAAAAATTAGTCAAAGTATAGCCCCCATTACTATTAAAAACACTAGAAAGGGGGCAGCTTGGTGTCTCAATGAATGGAGCACCAGACCTGAAGTCAGGAGGAACTAAGTTCAAATCTGATCTTAGACACTTTCTAGATGTGTGACCCTGGGCAAGTCACTTAACCCCAATTGCCTCAGCAGAAAAGCAAAAACAAACAAACAAATAAACAAAAAAATACACTAGAAAGCATAGGGATAAAGGAAGCTTTCCTTAAAGTAATAAGCAGTGTCTTTCTAAAATTTACAGCAAGCATTATTTGTAATGGAAAGAAGATGGATGCATTCCCAATAAGATGAGGACTAAAAAAAAAGATGTCCTTTATTAGCATTATTATTCAACATTGTACTGGAAATGTTGGCTTTAGTAATAAGAAAGAAAAGGAAATTAAAGGAATTAGAATAGGAAATGAGGAAATAAAACTACTGTTTTTTGCAATTGATATGATAATATATCTAAAGAATCCTAGAAAATCATCCAAAAACTTACTAGAAACAATTCATAGCTTTAGTAGTTTTACAACATATAATAAACCCACACAAATCATTAGCATTTCTATATAATACTGACAAAGCCCATCAGCAAGAGATAGAAAGAGAAATTCCATTTAAAATTTCTGTAGACAAAGTAAAATACTTGGGGTTCTAATTGCCAAGACAAGCCAAAGAACTATATGAACATAATTACAAAATACTTCGAACATAAATAAAGTCAGATCTAAACAACTGAAAAAATATCAATTGCTCATGTGTAGGCTGAACTAATATAATACAAATGACAATTCTGCCTAAGTTTGTATATTTGTTCAGTGCCATACCAATCAAACTGCCAAAATATTATTTTATACAATCACAAAATAATAATAAATTTCATCTGGAAGAACAAATAATCAAGAATATCTGGGGATTTAATGAAAAAAATACAAAGGATGGTGCCTTAGCTGTAACAAAGCTGAAACTATATTATAAAACAGCAATGATCAAAATCATGTTGCACTGGCTAAGAAATAGAGTGTTGGACCTGTGGAATGGATTAGATACATATGCCACAATAATCAAGGCCTATAGCAATCAAAAATTTGATAAAGCTCCAAACTCAAGTTTCTGGGAAAAACTCACCATTTTCATGTGGCAAAAAATAGCTGAGAAAACTGGAAAATAATATATCAGAAACTTGGTGTGGATGTACATTTCATGCCACATACAAAAATAAGATCAAAATGGGTATATTATTTGGACATATAGGATGTTACCATAAGCAAAGTCAGGAGAACAAAGGATAATTTACCTATCTGATCATTGTTGAAGGGAGGAATATATGACCAAAGAAATATTAGAGAACATTCTAAAAAGCAAAATAGACAATTTTGATTACATTAAATTAAAATGTTGTTGCCCAAACAAAACCAACAGAAACAAGATTAAAAGGAAAATATTATGCTGGGGGAAAAAAATCACAGCCATTATTTGTTTTTATTTTTTCATGTTTCTTTTTAATATATATTTGTACAGTTATCTTTCTGCACAAGAAAAATCAGATCTAGAAAGAAAAAAAAAAAGAAAAAAGAAAAACCTGAGAAGGAAAACAAAATGCAAGCAAACATCAACAGAAAGAATGAAAATGCTATGTTGTGGTCCACACTCAGATACCACAGATCTCTCCCTGGTGTAGATGGCTTTCTTCATAACTGAACAATAGGAACTGGTTTGAAACATCTCACTGTTGAAGAGAACAATGCTCATCAGAATTGATCATTGTATAGTCTTCTTGTTGCTGTGTACAATGATCTTCTGGTTCTGCTCATTTCACTTAGCATCAGTTCATGCAAGTCTCTCCAGGCGTTTCTGAAATCATCCTGCTGGCCATTTCTTACAGAGCAATAATATTCCATACCATTCCTATATCATAATTTATTCAACCATTCTCAAATAGATGGGAATCCTTTCAGTTTCCAGTTTCTAGCCTCTACCTAAAGGGCTGCTACAAATATTTTTGCACATGTGGGTCACTTTTTCTCCTTTAAGATCTCTTTGGGATATAGGCCCAGTAGAAACACTGCTGTGTTTCAAAGGGCATGCACAGTTTGATAACTTTTTGAGCATGATTCCAAATTGCTCTCCACAATGGTTAGATACATTCACAGTTCCACCAACAATGTATCAGTATCCCAGTTTTCCCACATCCCCTCCAACATTCATCATTATCCTTTCCTGTCATCTTAGCCAATCTGACAGGTGTGTAATGGTATCTCAGAGTTGTCTTAATGTGCATTTCTCTAATCAATAGTGAATTAGGGCACCTTTTCATATGATTAGCAATAGTTTCATTTTCTTCATGTAAAAATTGTCTTCATATCCTTTGACCATTTGTCAAATGGAGAATGGCTTGAATTCTTATAAATTTGAGTCAGTTCTCTCTATATTTTAGAAATGAGTCCTTTATCAGAACCCTTAAATGTAAAGATGATTTCCCAATTTATTGCTTCCCTTCTGATCTTGTCTGCATTAGTTTTGTTTGTACAAAAACTTTTTAACTTAATATAATCAAAATTGTATATCTGGTGTTCAATTATGAGTCCCAGTTCTTCTTTGGACACAAATTCCTTCATTCTCCACACATCTGAGAGGTAAACTATCCTATGTTTCTCTAATTTGCTTATAATTTCACTCTTTATATCTGTCATGAACCCATTTAGATCTTATCTTGTTATGTGATGTTAGCTGTGGGTCAAGCCCTAATTTCTTCCATACTAGTTTCCAATTTTCTCAGCAGTTTTTGTCAAATAGTCAGTACTTATCCCAAAAGCTGAGGTCTTTGGGTTTATCAAACACTAGATTGCAATAGTTATTGCCTATTTTGTCTAGTGATCCTATCCTATTCCACTGATCAACTACTCTTATCTCTTATCCAGTACCAAATGGTTTTGATGACCACTGCTTTATAATATAGTTTTAGATCTGGCACAGCTAGGCCATCTTCATCAGCATTTATTTTTTCATTAATTCCCTCAAAATTCTTGATCTTTTGTTCTTCCAGATGAACTTTGTTACAATTTTGTTTTTCTAGATTTGTAAAATAATTTCTTGGGAGTTTGATTGGTATGGCACTAAATAAGTAGATTAATATAGGTAGTATTGTCATTTTTATTACATTTGCTAGGCCTACCCACGATACAGCCATATTTATGATAAAGTTCTCATTTCTAAAATGTATAAATAACTGTGTTAAATTTCTAAGAATAAAGGTATACCCCAATTGATAATTGATCAAAGGATATGAACAGACAATTTTTAGATGACAAAATTAAGGTAATCTATAGGTATATGAAAAAATGCTTTAAATCACTATTGATTAGATAAATGCAAATTAAAACAATTCTCAGGTAGCACCTCAAACTTCTCTTATTGACTAAGATGAGAGTAAAAGATAATGATACATTTTGGAGGGAATGGGGGAAAACTGGGACATTAATACATTGTTGGTGTAGTTGTGAACAGATCCAACCATTCTGGAGAGCAATGTGGAGTTATGCCCAACGGGATATAAAACTGTGTATACCCTGTGACCTAGCAGTGCCTTTATTGGATCTGTATCCCAAGTAAATCATAAAGTATGGAAAAGTATCCATATATCCAAAAATGTTTTTAGCAGCTCTTGTGTTGAAAAAGAATTGAAAAATGACGATACCCAACCATTGAGGAATGACTGAACAAGTTGTGATATATGAAAGTAGTGGGATTTTATTGTTTTATAAAAAATGATGAACAATTTGATTTTATAAACATTTGGAAAATTTACATGAACTGATGCTAAGTAAAACCAGGAATGCATTGTACTCAATTAAATTAAGACTGTATGATGATCATCTATGAAAGACTTGGTTCTTCTTAGTAGTTCAGTAATCCAAAGCAGTCCCAATATACTTGGGACAGAAAATGCTATCGCATCCAGAAAGAGAACTAAAGAAACTGAATGCGAATAACCTTATTCTAAGTTTACTTCTTTTTTCTGTTTTTTTTTTCTCTCTCCCACAGTTTTTCCCTTTTGCTCTGAATTTTGTCTCCCAACATGATTCATAAAGCAATGTGTATGAAAAATATATAATTTACTTGAAAAAAATCATGGAAACAGTTCATGTAGTGTCATATGTAAAGAAGAATAAGAAGAGTTGAATATATGGAATATTCAGGGAGGGTGAGTACTATTGGCATGAGGACTTGATGAACCATTTTCTGGGTTGCTCATCCATCTTTGATGTCTACCTTTCACTCAGCTCTTATTTATGGAAACAAAAAGCTGTAGCAAATTCAGTGGTCACAGCCCTAGAATAACCATCTTTACACATAGGTTAAACCAGGTTGATGCTAAGTGGTAAGCCCAAACCCAGAGGTAAGTTAAGGGTATTTCTTTCCCAAGCATGTGAAGTCTTCTCTTGTGCACTACTTACATCTTGGCATGAATAAACAAAAGGTCCTAAAAATTATCTGTTTTACCTAATTCTAGTCTGCTTATCTGGGCAAGCAGAGATCCCAAACTGATGTTGAAACACAAAAACATATATAACATATTTTGGCAAAGATAATACCACTTAACATTAGTACATGGGAAGTTTTCATATTAATGGACAACAAAAAATTTAATATACCTGAAGGTGAAAAGCTTTTGTTGTGCAAAAACTACACAATTATCACAATCAAACATCCCTGAGTAAAACAAGGCTGGCAAATAAAAACCTGCTTAACAATGTCAGAGCAAAATAAGTTTTTTTTTTTTTTTTTCTGAAGTTGCTTCAGTGATGAAGGTACTGTAAAGCTGGCCTAGTTTTTTTGTTTGTTTTTGTTTTTTGTTTTTTGTTTTTACTTTTCATCCCCTCCCCCTGAGAGTATTTTATTTTTCCAATTGCATGGAAAGGTAATTTTCAACATTAATTCCTAAGATTTTGGGTATCAAATTTTTCTTTCCTTTGTCTCCTTCTTTCCTTATTTCTTTCCTCTGCAAAACAGTAAAGATAATGATATAGCTTATACATGTATAATTATTTTAAACATATTTCTATATTAGTCATATTATAAAAGAAAAATCAGAATAAAAGGGAAAAACATGAGAAGGAAATAGCAAGCAAAAAAATGTGAAAATAGTATGCTTTTAAATAGCTGGAATATGTTGCAAAATCAAATCTAATTTATTCAACAAACCTGTATGCCTCCTCAAAGAAGGGAGTGACAGGCTCATGACAATTCAATTGCCACTTGTGGGAAAGTGACACACTACCATTATCAGTGCATATGCTTTCATTATGTTGAACTATGATGAGGTGAAAGAAAAAGGTTATGAAATTGGAGACCCTCATTATCATTGTGTTCAAAGAAGACAAGCTTGTAATTCTTCGTAACTTTAACACCAGAGTAGGCACAAATGATCAGACATGGCAAAAGCACTTGGAAAGAAAAGCATCAGAAATAGCAACATCACTGTTCATTTACTATTAAAGACTTGGGAATTTGGTAACTTTTTCATCATCAACAGGATATTTAGCTTGCCTTAATACAACAAAATTTTTTAGATGCACCCTTCTAGTAAATATTGGCATTTAATAGACCATGTCATTGTAAGGAGAAGAGACAGACTGTGAGAGTGATGAAGGTGTGTAGCACATAATGCTGGGCTGGTTGTTGAGATGTCATCTCTAAGGTAAACATTCACATTCAAAAAAAAAAAAAAGCTGTAGCACCAATGAATGATGAATACAAGAACACATAGAATCAACAGATTAGAGCAATTCTTCATCCATGAACAGTTTTGTTTTTTTTGTTTTTTTTTAATAGATTTGAGGAAAAAAAAGTTGATCTAACAAAATCTTGTTAACAGTGGAGCACAAAAAGATGGGACAGTTTTCAGAGATCTGGAATATGGCACCACATTTAGTCATTTGCGCCAAAATACTTACAAACATCAGAATTAGAACATTGAAAATAATGGGGAAATTCAGAAGCTATAAATGAAAAACAACTCTGTAAAGTCTACCAGTACGATAGTTCATCCACCTCTAAAAAGAGACTATTTAACTCCAACAAAAACAAAGTGCAAGAATTTACCTCAAAGACTACATGAAATCAAACCTTTGAACAGAATCTGATGGAATTAATCAACTCTCCACGTCAATATACATTAGAAGAACTTCAAGAAAAGTCACTTTTGGGATGGAGCCAAGATGGCAGAGAGTAGACAGGTCTCTATGTGAGCTCCTTAAACTTTCCTCAAATCAACAGCAGATTAAGCCTCTGAACTGATGTTGGAGTGACAGAACCCAGAAATATTTGGAGTATAACAAATTTCCAGAACAAGACACTTTGGAAGAACTTCAGAAAAGGTCTATTTCAATTGACAGGGGAAAGGTTGTCTAACCCAGAATGCAGTACAGGGAGCCTGAGGCAGGGAGTTGGAGTGGGGAGCTTGGCTGTTGTGGTGTCAGTACAGCAGGGAATCTACTGCAAGGCTCTTAGGTCACTCTGTCCTGGTTGCAAGTTGGTGGTTCAGCAGATTTGCTGTAATAGAATCCATAAAATAGAAGTAGGTAGACTGAATTAAAAGCCAAAATCATACAATTTGTTGTTTACATGAAACTCATTTAAAGCAGAGTAATACATTTAGTGTAATGGTAAAAGGCTGAGGAAGAATCAATTATTTTTCATGAGAGGTTAAAAAACAAACAAACAAACAAACAAACAAAAAAAACAGGAGTAGCAATCCTGATCTCAGATGAAGCAAAAACAAATAGAAATCTAAGTAAAAGAGATAAGGAAGGACATTACGTCCTATTAAAGGTACCATAGATAATGAAGTAATATCAATGCTCAATATATATATATACACACACACACACATATATATATATATATATGCATATATATATATATACACAAAATTAAAAAACATCCATATTCCTAGAAGAAAATTTAAGAGAGCTACAAGAAGATTTTAGGCAGCAAAACTATACTAATGGTGGATCTCACACTTGCTCTCTCAGAACTAGATACATCAAGCCATAAAATAAATAAGAAAGATGTAGAGAAGGTAAATAGAATCCTAGAAAAATCAGGGATACATCACTAACAAAATCCAACAATGAGAAATTCCATTTAAAATAACTGTTGATAGTATAAAATATTTGAGATCTATCTGCCAAGGAAAAGCAAAACTACAAAACATTTCCCACACAAATGAAGTCAGATCTAAACAATTGGAAAAACATCAAGTGCTCTTGGATAGGTCAAGTTAATATAATAAAAATGAAAATATTACCTAAATTAATCTTCTTATTCAGTACCATAACCAATCAAACTCCTAAGAAATTCTTTTACAGGTCTAGAAAAAATAGTAACAAAGTTCATCTAGAAGAACAAAGGTCAAGTCTTTCAAGGGAATTAATGAAAAAAAAAATAAAGTTGGCCTATCTGTGCCAAGCCCCAAACTATATTATAAAGCAGCAGTAATCAAAAACATTTGGTACTGGCTAAGAAATAGAGTAATTGATTAATGCAATAGGTTAGGTTCTTAAGACAAAATAATCAATGATTATAATAATCCAGTGTTTGACAAACCCAATGTCCCCAGCTTTTGGGATAAGAGCTCACTATTTGACAAAATGTGCCCTGAAAATTGGCAACTAGTATTTCAGAAACTAGATAGTGAATCACTCCTAAACCATATATGAAGAGAATGTTTAAATGCATTCATAATTTTGACATAAAGAGTGATATTAAAAGCAAATTAGAAGAATAAGGGATAGTTCACCTCAGATCTGTGGAGAAGGAAGGAATTTGTGATCAAAGAAGAACTGGAATTCATTATTGAAAAAAATAGAAAATTGATTACATTAAAGCTAAAAAAAATTTGTACAAGCAAAACTAATGCAGACAAGATTAGAAGGGAAGCAATAAAATGGGAAAACATTTTTTACATTCAAAATTTCTGACAAAGGCCTCATTTCTAAAATACATAGAGAATTGACTCAAATTTATAATAATTCAAATCATTGTCCAATTGACAAATGGTCAAAGAATATGAACAATTTTCAGATGAACAAGTTGAAACCATTTTAGTTTTATGAAAAGGTGCTCTAAATCACTGTTGATCAGAGAAATGCAAATTAAGACAACTCTGAGGTAGCAGTGCGCACCTCTCAGATTGGCTAAGATGATGAAAAAAAATGAACAATGTTGGAGGGGATGTGGGAAAAATGGAATACTACTACATTGTTGATTATGTTGTGAACTGATCTAACCATTATG
>JAJPUD010013963.1:0-35578 GCA_023553655.1 Myrmecobius fasciatus | reverse complement strand
AAAAAAAAAAAAAAAAAAAAAAAAAAAAAAAAAAAAAAAAAACCCAGAAAAGAAAAGAAAAAAAAGAAAAAGCTTTTAAAATTAAAAAAATAAAAATTAAATATATGTGACCACTTCAGGGAGATTCATTGTTTATACTTATTGGGACCCAGCTGAATAACAGTTTCATGTGTTTGTGTCTTACCCTCCCCCCCCATCAGACTGAAAACTCAATGAATGCTGGGACCATGTTATTTAAACTTTGTCTCTTATGACTTAACTCAATGATCTAATGATGGTAGATATTGAATAAATGCTTGATAAACTCATGTTTTTAAAAATGAATCATAGGAACAATTGGGTATTGGATTAATCTGTGGCAGAGGTAGACAGGTTATCCTTAGCAAGGAAGGTCAGCTCTTCCTCCAAAGTCATCATCTTAGTTTATCTTTTACAAATTCTGTTGAAATAGTCAGAAAGAAGGGAGAGAGGCAATTTTAAATTTTTAAAAATTTTTTTAAAGCTTTTTCTTTCTTTCTTTCTTTCTTTCTTTTTTTTTTTTGCTGAAGCAATTGGGGTAAAGTGACTTGCCTAAGGTCACACAGAGATGGTTTGAGATACAGTGGAGGGGAGTTGATGTCCCTCAGGTTGGACAACCTTAGACTTCCAGGAAAGGAAAAGTTACAGCCTTTTCTAGTCTCCTCTCCATGAAACAGCTGTTTTCTATTTTCAAACTTTAGGTCAAGTCCTCTTGGCCAAAGGTCTGTTTCTCATTCTCTTTTCTCTCCCCTTGCCTCTTCTTTCCTCTGGTACTGTCATTCTATAATTATTCCAATTCCAACACTCACTCCTGTGCTGAGAGTGATGATGGTAGGGGAGATAGGGGCAGGAGCAGAGGCATATAGAGCATTTGGAGTGGTATCAATGAGCAATAAAAACCCCAAACTAAAAGCCTTTGAGCATCCACAAAAGCCCAGCTAAGATGAAGTCTTGTGGCTTTGTAGTGGATGAAATTCACTGTGACTTTGTCCAGCTCCAGTTGGCAGCCAGGGTGGAAGAGTGAAGAAGGCAGATGGTCAGGGAAATAAAAATGAGGACAAACAGAGCAGGAATGGCAGAAGACAAGTGGGCCAAGGATTCCAGGGTGACAGTATAAATGCCGCATATCAATTAACTCACAGAAAGTCTGTGAAAAAATCCTATTTCCTACTCCACCAAATTACAAAGTGATTTACTCTATGTATTAACCAATCGATCCGCTTTTTACTTATTAAGTACTTATTATGTGCTAGGCACTGGGAAAGTAGACACAAAAATGAACCCATCATCTCTATTCTCTAGGAGCTTACATTTTATTAGGGAAGATATTTACCTATATAAATGATATGGAATGATTATGGAATAAATACAAGGTAATTAGGAAGTGGATGGTGCTAACAGCTGGGGGATCAGGGAAGATTTCATGTAGAAGGAGCTGCCTAAGCTAAGATTTAAAGAAAGAGAGGAATTCTACAAGGTAGAGGTGGGGAATGAATGAATGCATGAATGAAAGCCTTTGTCAAGTACTTATTATGTATAAAGCATTGTATAAAGCACTGAAGATACAAATAGAAAAGCAAAAAAGCCTCTGCCATCAAGGAGTTCACATTCTAATAGAAGATAACATATATATGACTTCTACATCCAAACTGCTCCTCTTCTTCTCTGGCAGACCCTGAAGATATATTTAGGATCAATTGATTTTAAAATCTCTTACAGTCGGGGTGAATTAGAATTTCTAGTTTCTTGTAGGTAAATTGTAGAAGCTGAGCTACACTCTGGTACAGCCTCTCAGACTTGAATCTCTATTCTGTTTATTTCTTTGTTTCTTTTCCCTATCTTCCTTGATAGCATTTTAAAAAGTCAGGCCTCTTACAAAATTGCTCTGGGCCAAGAAAAGCAAGAATTTGAGTGGGTTACTATTGGGAAATGGGATGCCTCTGAGTGATTAATGAGTTCTCTTCTTTCGGGACAGAGTTTAAACAGAATCTGGATGGCTACTTTTCAGGTATATTGGAAATGGTACTCAATCAATAAACACTTATTAAGCACCTACTATGTGCCAAAAATTGTACTACATGTTGGGGAATCAAAGAAAGGTAAAAGACAGACCCTCTCAAAGAGCTCACAGTAGAGACAACATGAAACAACTATGAACAAATAAGATATATACAGGATAAACTGGATTACTTCTAACTCAAGGTCTCTATGAATTTAATTAAGACATAAATGAGGGCATATAAAATATAGAAAAAAAGAAAATATATAAAAATATAGAAGGGAATAAATATATAGTGCCTACTATGTGCCAAGCACTTGCTAATCATTTTACTAATGTTATTTAAGTTGATCCTTACAGCAATTCTATGGGATAGGTGCTATTATTATTTCCATTTTAGAGATGAGGAAACTTAGGCAAACAGCGGGTTAAGTGACTTGCTCAGAGTCACACACACAATGAGCTTCTGAATCTGGATTTGAACTTGGGTCTTCCTGAGTAGATCCAACCCTAATCTATTCAACGACCAGTTGCCTTGAGAACAGTCTACACTCCTGTGATTGAAAAAAAAGTGTTTCAGTGGGACAGAAGAGAAATGATAGTTATTAAAAGAACAAAATCAATTTCCACATGGGATTTGATGACTTAGTTGTATTACTTTGTAGTCACAGCTTTTTACAAGATAAGCTGTGATAAGCAAATAGTAATTAGTAAAAATACACAGTTGTAATCTTTATGAGTGATGTTATAATGTCTCATATTGGACAGCCCTTTTAGCTAAGTCACCTAGGAGAGTGCCGCATGCAAAGGCATAATCCATTGCAGTTGTGGAGATAATTCTGAGAAGACAAAGGAGTGCCCCTTTCCCTGAAAACCTGAAGAAGGCTGAAATGTGCCTATGTTTCTCCTCGACATTTTCTGTGCCCACTGGAAAATGCCATAAGGAGGCAAGGAATTCTATGTCATTCAATTCAAACTATTATAAGCTGGAAAAGGAAGTGGCAAACCTCTAGTATCTTTGCCAAGAAAATCCAAATGGAGTCATGAAGAGTTGAATACAACTGAACAATAAAACTATATCTAAGGCACTATGCTAGCTCTGAAGATGCAAAGACTCTGCCCTCAAGGAGCTTACTGTCCACTAGAAGAAGATATGATATATACATAGGAAAGTAAATAATATGTATACTTGAAATAAAGAAGAAATTATTTCAGAAGGGGAAAGCACAATGGAAGAAATGAGAAAATACATCACTTAAGAGGTGACACGAGAGCTATGAAGAAAGATAGGGATTTTAAGAGAGATAAGGACATGAAAACTGAGATAATGTTGTGTGTGGGGAATATCACTAGGATGAGTGGTGTGTGAAACCAAATAATATGTCTGTCTACTCTACATGGGAAGATGTCTAATGATATAGCTTCTCTTTTTAGTGATTTTTTTTCCACTTCCACAAGAGACCTTACAGCTATATTATTTGATTGGAGCTCTCTGAAGGCAAGTACTATGTCTTGCTTTTCCATCAATCTTCCCAAAGAACCAAATTCAAGGCTGTTTTATGCCAGGGGATATGGAACAAGACCTTATTGACCTCTGAGGGATGAAGAATTTAGATAGAGTACACTATGAAGAGAGAATGTGTGAAGATACAAATCTGTGATTATCTCAACACAATCATCCAATCTGATGTTCAAAGTCTCTGGGAGAGGTAAGTAGAACATTTAAGAAGGGGAAGCAAACAGAACCATTCTACAACACAACTAATGAATACATAAGTTCTGGATGCATTCTGGTCAATAAATCAATATTTTTGTGGGCCATCAATTTGATACAACTTCCTATTAGTAGAATTATACAATCTTAATATTGGAGGGCAACCTAGAGGTCAACTAGCCCAATCCTTCTTGAGCATTCCTTCTTTTCAAAATCTTTGACAAAATGGTGACCAACTCTTTTCTTGGGGAACCATTAAATAGACAAAACAAAGTCCAAAATGTGAAATGTTGAGGGCCTGTAAGAAAATAGGCATGTTATTACATTTTTTGGTGGGACTATTCACTGATATAAAGTTTTTGGTGAGCCACCTTGGAATATATAATAGATATTTTAAAAAATTATTATACTTAATATTTTTACTAGGACTATTTCCTATGACTTACTAAAAGGGATGAAAAATGTTTATTTGAATAAAGATATAAGGGGGAAGCTAGGTGGTGCAGTGGCTAGAGCACCAGCCCTGAAGTCAGGAAGACCTGAGTTCAAATCTGGTCTCAGACACTTAACACCTCCTAGCTGTGTGACCCTGGGCAAGTCACTTAACTCCAATTGCCTCAGGAAAAAAAAAAGTCTAAAGTTTTGGGGGCAGCTAGGTGGCGCAGGGGATAAAGCACCAGCCCTGAAGTCAGGAGGACCTGGGTTCAAATCTGGTCTCAGACACTTAACATTCCCTAGCTGTGTGACCCTGGGCAAGTCACTTAACCTCAATTGCCTCAGCAAAAAGCAAAAAAAAAAAAAAAAGAAAAAAAATGAATAAAGATATATATATATATATATGTAGTTTCTCTATAATGGAGAAAATCTGGGGGGGGAATTATGTACAATGAATGGGAAATAGAAGAACAAATTGTGACATAATACAATTGAGTGGGATATTATTATACCACAAAATATTTTAATATGGAGCATAATTAGCAGTATCTTTTAAACACATGATTTGTTCTATACTATAATGACCTGTGCATCTGAGTTCCCATGCTACATTGTAAACTCCCTGAGGGAAAGAATCAAATTTTATTTATTTTCATGCCTCTCCAAAACTTATTTTCAAATAAATAAAATTTAAAAAATATAGCAATAGAGTGAAATGAGCAGAACCAGGAGATCATTATACACGGCAACAACAGTACTATATGACGATTAATTCTGATGGACATGGCTCTCTTCAACAATGAAATGTTTCAAACCACCTCCAATTGTTCACTGAAGAAAGCCATATACACCCAGAGAGAGGGATGCGAAATGTGGACCACAACATAACATTCTCATACTCCTTGATTGATGTTTGCTTACATTGTGTTTCCTTTATCTGATATATCATTTGTGTAGATAAGATTTTTCTTGCACAACAATGATAAGTTTGGAAATATGTATACATATATTCAATTTGCCAATATTTTAACATAATTAACATGTAGTGGATATCCTGCCATCTAGGGGAGGGGTGGGGAGTTGGGGGGAAAAATTTCTAACGGAAAGCTATGTAAGGGTTATTGTTGAAGAATTACCCACACATATGTTATGTAAATAAAATAAAATTTAAAAAAAATATAGCAATAGTGGAAAGAACATTGCATTGGGAGGTAAGGGACCTGGATTCAAGTTTAGTTTGATCATGGATGGGTTGGGACCGTAAGTCACTTTACTCTTTTGAGCCTCCTTTCCCATCTCTGACAGTCTATCATCTTACAAAGGTTTATGGAATGTGATAGAATGCTTGTGAATTTTCCTCATTATCTTGGTTAGCCACCTCTAATATGGAGCTCTGAGAACTGAGCACAATTACAGAATCAGATTCTGAGGAACAGAAAAGACCCAATGTGGTTGGTTTCCTTGGAAGAACTATTTGTTCATCATTAACCCATGAAGTGGACCTAAAATATACTTCCCTAAATGTTCAGAGTTGGGGTGGGGGAGAAAAGATTGGTAGACCCTTGAAGTGCAGTGCTTAGGAAGCAGCTGTGGTATTTTGTCATCAGCTTCATGTGTTTCATGGTTGACACAAGGGCTCACTTTTCAAACCTTGTCTAAGACAAAGTTTCTTAAATTGTGGGTCATGACTCCATGTGGGGGTCACAAAATTATAATTTATTATCAGTGTTTGATTTGTATACCTATTTTATATACCTATATATACATAAAAATTTTCGGGGTGAAAGGGGTTTCAAGTGGAAAAAGTTTAAGAAGTCCTGCTCTAAGGTGCAAGAATATCTTTTCCTAGCTTAGTTCAAACTACCCATTTAACACTAGAAGGATCAAAATTTTAGAATATTTTGGAACTGTGTCAGGTAATATTACAATGAAAAGTTTTATTTCCAAATAAGATTATATCTACTTATAATTATTTGTATTTAAAGTGGATTTTCATAAATAGAAAGAAACTGTTTTTCATCAAATATGTTTCCTTGTCAATTGATGCATCTGGCTCTTCTAGTAGTCCAAACTAGAAAATTTCCAGAAATGGATGCCTAGTTCAACAAGTTATATAGTTTGTAGAATCCATTTTCTTTACCTCTGTGAAAATATGACAATGTTCCAGTCCAGCCTTCTGTCTTCTAGGATTTCTCAAAGATCAAGGGATCTTTGAGTTATAGATCTGGAATTTTATTTGTCCCCTGGAACACTGTATTTGAGTTTCGTTACTTGAGCTCCTTGAAGGGGTTAGGTGTTCTTTGGCCATTTCCTCATTATTGTGAGCTTCAGTTTTCCATCTTTTCCAATTTGAAAGCTACTGAGATGTATGTGAGTGTATACATACACATAAATATACCTATATGTACACATATACACATGCATATCTTATCATAACTTTCAATATTTCCTACCTTGGTCTCATAGCCTATGTCTATCTATAGATACACATTTATCTCTCTATAAATATACCTACATATTCAACTATATATTTATCCATCTAGATATCTATCTAGGTATAAGAGCCAAGGTGGGAGATGTTGAAAGTATGTATTTTTGTAATGTATTGAAAGCAGGTTTGTCTGTGTGTTATGTGTACATATACCATGCACACACATATATGTACATATCTGTGTGTATGTGATATATGTCTGTGTTTTATATATATATACATATATATATATATGTATATATATATATAAAAGTTGGATATTTTCATTCTGGCATCCTTGTTCATCATCTTATCCAACCCAAACTTATGGGCTTGTTTCGTGTTCCTTCTTACAAACTTAACATATCATGAGAAGAAATTCACTGTGGACTTTTGCATTTCTGACATTCATACAGGACCAGGACATTCATGTACTCATCAGTTTTTGTGTCCTGGACTCCAACTCATCCTTTGAAGATCTGAGCTAATCCATTAAATCTTTGTGCAGCCTGGTCCAGTAAAAAGAGACAACTTGGAATTACACATCCCGTGCTCCAATTCCAGCTCTTACATTACTGAGTGGTTTTAGGTAACCCATTTAATCTCTCTGAGCCCAATTTTTTTATCTGTAAGATGGGGATTGGAACGGCTCACTACTTAATTCACTAGGTTGTTGTGAGGATAAAATGAAATAAGGTACATGATATGCTTTATGAGCCTGAAAGGACCATGTGAATTTGGGTCCTGGATAAGGACTTTAGAGATGATAAGTACAAATTAATCATTTCAAATATGGATAAACTGAGGTCCAGAAAGGAAAAAGCATTTGCCAGATAGTAAACTAGCATTTGAGGTGGGAATAGTGCTCAAGGATACATAAGTAGTAGGTGGCAGAAATGGATTTGAACTCAGCTCCTTTCCTAGTTTCTCTCTTTCCCTCCCTCCTTTTTGCTCCCAAGGCTTCCCTCTTAAATCACATTAATCACTGAATGAGTGCAGCCTCAATGAGGCTGAGACCTGTTGAAGACCATAGCTTAAAAAGATCAAGGTCTCCCATCCATCATCCAGGGCCATCTCCAGTCATTTTGATCTATACCTGACTCTGGAGGGGAGAGTGAGGCAGGTAACCTTGCACAATCCTCTCTCACTTCAATCCAATTCACTTGCATGTCATGGTATCATCTTCCTGAAGTCATTGTACTCTTTCAGAAAGAAGGATGGACAACAACAAGCTCACAAAGTTATTGTGAAGATAAAATAAGATAATGTACACAATATGCTTTACAAATCCCAAAGTACCATGTAAATGTGGGTTGCTATGCATCCTTGTAGTTGTCTTTTTTTTTTTTTCTTTAAATATATGTCCTTTTAATCTTAGGCCATTTATAAGCCCCTTATACAGCCACACAGAACTCTCCTTCCTCTTTCTCTTTTTTTTTTTTCATTTTTCTTTACTCAACTGAATCATTCCTGATTATGTCAACAAAATTTTTCTTTTTCTTTCTTTCTTCCTCTTTCTTTCTCTTTCTTTCTTTCTTTCTTTCTTTTTCTTTCTTTCTTCCTTTCTTTTTTCTTTCTTTCCTCCTCTCTCCCTTTTTCTCTCTCCCTTCCTTCCTTTTTCTTTCTTCCTTCCTCTTTTTTTTTTTGGGTAAGCCTTCCATTCATTTTGAGCCAATTTCCTTCTTAAAGACTTAGTTGATGGGACCCCATTTTTCCTCTGGAATTTTTCTTCTAAAATCTAAGATTAATGTCATATCATGCCCAGAATTTCCTTTCTTATTTATCATGAATTCAAGGCAGTAGAAAGCAGATGGCATCAGGAGTCAGGAGAACTCTAAGCCTTCATTTCACATCTGTGCACTTATGGCATTAGACTATATTATTTCCAAGAATGTTTCTGACCTCAACAATCTAGAATTCTCGGAACTCTACGAGGACATGGTCACTTTCTTGCAAGCTTCTTCCTGTTGCCAGGATTTGCTGAGGAAATTTCCAGGGCATGGATTATCATGGTCTAGTCATTGCCTCCTCCACCAGCTTGAAGATGACGCTTACCCCCATGGGATGTGGCAGCATTGACTCCCACCCATATCAAGACCTCAATTCTATTCTCGTTTTCCACAATCACACATTTAACTCCTGAGTCTTAGTTTCCTCATTTGTATTAGAGCAAGTTTCCCAAAGCTACTGTAAGGAAAAAATGAAATTTTACTGGGGAATTTTGTAAACTGTAAGGCTCTGTAAAAAACAAAGATTTTTCCGGATCTCCTACAGGTGAGGGGAAAGTTAAGGAAAAGGACAGAGATTCATTCCATCTTATTCTTATTCATTAGCCACTCTGCAGTAGCATGAAGGGAAATGACATAAAGGTGAGTAAATATACATACTGATTTAAATGCCTTGTGTAAATTGTTTACAGCTTTATTTATCCTCATTTCCTTGTCCTCCATGGGAAAGAGAATTAGAACTGTTTTCAGAAGCCTAGTTAGATAGAGAGTATAGGGGTGGGGATGGGGAATAAGGAGTATTGGAAGGGGGAGTCAGGAAACTCAAGTTTCAGCCCCCAGCCCTCCAGAACTCGGTGTGACCTGGCACAAATCATTCATCTTCTCCAGACCTACTTTCCTTTTCTGTCAAGGAACAAAACTGGCTTAGAGAATCTCTAACCTTTGGTTCTAAAGCTTGGTGAATCTAGGGGTGCAGTTTAGCTCCCAGCCCTGTTATGGTCCAAAGCCTTTCCCGGAGCTTCTCAACCGCTACCCCGTAGTCAATCTACACTCAAGATCAGCATCAACAATCCTGCATGTGATGGTGGAAGCTGAGATTCAGGGGATTGGGAAAGCACTGGATTTGGAGGCGGGCAACTTCCTCAAAAGCAGGGACAAAAAATAGTCCCTTTTCTTTGTATCTTTAGTTCTTACTCATGGCTTGGCCCAAATGAGTCCCTTAGGAAATGCCTATTGACTGGCTGGCTTAATTCCTGGTTTGTTTCTTATCGCCTTTGTGACCTTGGCAAGCTGTTTATACTCTGAGCCTCAGTTTACTCACCTGTAAACTAAGCGGGTTGGATTCTCTGCCTCTAGGTCCTTTCTAGCTTTTAATTCTCTGATGGGCCTGATATTTTCACAGGGAGAAGGGAAGGGCCAAGGCACTGCACTACTCCTAGCGTAAGCGCTAGCCACAGTTGAGGTGCACTTGGATGGCATCCTTCCAATTGCCAGGGACCATTGTATGATCTTGGGCAAACGTGTCCAACACATCACCAGGGCAATGCTCCCAAGTGCTGCCCAAACAAGACCAAAATGTATCTGGGGATTATCTAACAAAGTAGGACCTGGATGATGTTAATTGTAGTTTTCCTTATTTTTATTTGAGCTTGACACCACTGGTTTAGAATGTAGAAATGCACATGACAATGGCCTTAGATGTCTAATTTAGTCTTCTCATTAGGAAAGAGGGGCTGTGGAGGTGAAAGGTGCCCAAGGTCACACAGCTGATAAGTTAGCCCAGAAAGGTTTGGAACCCAGGGTCTCAGATCACAAAATCCTTCCCGTTAGCAGGCTGCCTCCCTCGAGACTCCTCCAAGCACTAACAGTCTCACGACAATGACAGAAGGAGCCATTTCCTCCAACTCAACATGGGGCTAAAGAAGCCCCCATTGTCCCCGTGTTCCGGGTAGGGCAAACCCCTCTGAGATAAATGACTGTGCTCACCTTCACATATGGAGGGGCAGGCTGGGTGGAATGGGCCGGTGCCAAGGCAGATGGGAGAGATGGTGTGGGCTCAGAAGGCTTTGCGTTAGGAGTGTTTGATTTAGCAGCTAATTGGCAGTCACTGAAGCTAGGAGGGGAATAGAAACTGGAAAACGATTTTAGCTTTGGAAAGGAGGGTTTAGCGTACAGGAACTAGAGCCTGCTTGGTGCCCAGCTGTTGTATGGGGTCCTAAACAAGGTCATGGCTCAAGGGAGAAAAAAATGGCTTGTGCCAGGTGAACAGAATAGAAAGCTGGCTTTGGGAATTGACAGTGGGAAGGTTAACCTCCCAGATCATTACAGGACTGGAGCATGGAACACGTAACTCACTCCTAAGATCCGTCCTTAGCTTCTGCAGGGTTCCATTCTCCAGACAGACCAGCTGCCAAATGAGGGGGCCTGGGGAAAAGGGTTGGAGGAGACGACTTTACAGCTTTAACCCTATAATCTGATTAACAGATGAATAAAGGATGGAGGAGCCATGGGAGAACGCTAGCCAATTTCTAAATCCTAAAAGGTGGCCACAAACTCCTTGACACTCTGGGCTGACTATTTTGTCTCCTGCAGCTGGGCTAGCACATGGCAGGGTTAAAGGAAGGCCTTGGGAAGAAGGGGGCAAGGAGGCAGTGTTGCTATCTCAAGTTGAGTTATTTCCAAGTTTGAGGAAGGGTCTGATTGTTATAAAGGCACAGCATCCCAGAATGTTGGGCTGAAAGGGACTTTGGAGATCATTTAGTCCAACCTCCCTACAGATAAGGAAAGTGAGTGGAAGAGAAAAATGACTTGGCCAAGATCACCCAGCTAGTGACCATCAGAAGAGCCAGACTCCTCTGGGAACAACCTATAGAAGAGGGACTGACATGTTTTCCTTTGTTTTGGGCCTGTAGCCACTTCTTAAAACCCTTGGACATAGGGGCTAGGGCAGGAGGTATTGAAAGTTGAGTCTATAAGAGAAGAGAAAACCCAAATAACCAGGATGTGAAGAACATTTATCTTCATCATGTTTTATTTTTGAGGTGAAAAGGATTCACAAAAAGATTCACTAAGACCTAAAGTAAATTCTTCCTCCTCAAAGTAACAAGTGGGAATACAGGCATGGGCACACAGACACTCACTCACACACACATACACCCAGTGTTACCTGCGAGGACGAAAACACTTGTTCTTTGCATCAGGGTGGTGACTGTTTTCCCCAGTGCCAGCTATGCTCAAGATGGGATGTAGGGAGTCAGGGAAGAAAACAAGAGGAGTCAGTAAAGACATCATTATGGAGTGTGTTCAAAAGGGTAGAGTGACTGCAAGGTGAAAAGCTGAGGAGCTCCTGCTGGAGGGAGAGGGAGATCTAAGGAACTGGGTAATGATTGTCTGAAAAGCTCTGTTCTTTGGGAGGGGCAGGGGGATGTTTCCTGGATGCTGAGTCCAGGGCAGATGGGTTCTAGTTCTTGCTGTTGATAACTAGGACAGGTCACTTCACCTTCTCAGGAAACACTGCCCTCTCCTGTGAAATGAAGTCTAGCTAGATAATTCCTAAAACCCCTTACAACTAATACTTTTTTTTTGAGTTATAAAACCTTATCTCATAATTCTATCTTTCACCTTCCCCCCAGAAAACAGAATTGGATTCTCACTCAGATGCCTTTCAACTCTAACAGGTTATGGATTTATTTTGCAGACACTATTTTCAATCCTTTAGCTCTGGTCTTTTCAGTAATGTCATCAATTTTATGGGATAGGAGTGAAGGAAGTAGGAACAAGGGCAGTGAAGCCTGGTTCATCTCATGGCTACAGATCAGCTTCCCATTGATAACCCTCAACAGCTTCAGAAGACCCTAGAACTGAAGGGACCTCAGAGGTTATCCATGAACAACTCCAGTAAAACAGTTCACTCCTTCACAAGGCAGGCCCTTCTGTTGGGTAACTGATTGTAACGAATTGTTCCTCCTTAGGACCTATAATTTGCCACTAATATCTATTTTGAATTATTTCTGGAAGCAAGAGAGGTCTATTACCTTTTCTATATAAAAGCCACTTATACTTCCAAAGATAGCTGTTCCCCATGTACCATCCTTTTTTTAGACTAATTGTCCTCAGTTCCTTCCATTTCTTTTTAAAGGACCTTTCTAGGTTTCTGGGACCTTTTCTCTCATGGATGTTGTCCAGACAGTCAATATGACATTTCCAAAATTGAATATAACATTCTAGGAGGAGCATTACCTCCTGTTTTGGCTACCATCCTTCTACTATTAACATGAGTCCTAAGATACTTAGCTTTGTGGATATTGATCATCTTTGGCTCAAAATATCTACATTTTCAAAAACACGAACTGCTAAAAATGGGTCTCTGGCTTTTTATTCATACAATTTAGCTTCAGAACTTAAATGTGACTTTACATTTTTATCTCCATTTATTTTTACCTATCTTGGCTCAGTGTCACAGGCTGTCAAGATCACTAAGAATTTTAATTCAATCATTGCCTGCATTAGCTATCCCTTTTTCTGATTTCATCCGAGTCATTATGAAATTGTTCAATGAGACAGAGCCAAGGACAAAGTCCTGTAATAGGCCTCTGGAGAAAGTTCCCTTCAGGTTGTCAACAACTGGTTAACATTCTACAGGTATGATTTCTTTACAATTGGCTATGACCTATTCAACTGCCCAGTAACATTACTGTCAGAAGATCGAGCCTGCCTTTCTCCATCTTACACACTGCCCTGCAGAAAGCCATCCACACTGTCTTAGAGGAAGCCCTGATCAGGCTAGTAACCTACCACAGAGGAAACTAGGTTGGTTGCACAGGTTTCTAGTGATCTCTTCTTCCCTTTCTAAAGGCTCATACTTTCCTGGAGACTACATCAAGCTTGTGGCCTGCTGTGTTCATTAGAGTGCACTTTTCTTTTCATTTTGGAAATCTGACTTTCTGGCATCTCATTCTCCATCATTTCTCAAAGGTTATATATAGACTGGTTTGCTGATCATATCTGCCAGTTCTTCCTGCAACTTGGGATGTAATTACTCTGGACCTAGAAATCCAAACTATAAATACAATGTCTTCTCTTACTATCTCACTTATCTTGTGCTTCAATTTCCTTCCAACCATGATAGTGAACTATTATTTGTTCTACGCTTCTCATCTTGAAGATTAATCTCCTTGGAAGAGACAACAGAAGAGTTTACAGGAAGATGATTATTCAAGGTAGGGCCATCACTATCAAACAGCACATTTCTAAGCTTCTCATAAAAAAGCTAAAGTAGACATACCCATACAAATCAGGAGCCTGTATTTTTCTCTCCTCCCCCCTCCCATGGTAAGTGGGTAAAATGCACACAGATGTGAACATATACACACAGCAGCAGCAGCAATATCTCATTAAGAACCCCTTCTCCCCAAACAAGGTCCTTTGTAGATGTCCACTCAAATCCGGAACGTACCTTTGATATCATTTACTACTCTTCCATCTTACAGATGAGAAAACTGAGGATCTGCATGGTTCACTGACCCATCCAGCTCACATAGGTAATTAGTAGCAGAGCCAGAAGTAAAACTCAAGACTTCCGATTCCCAGATCAGGGTTCCTTCTTCTAAATCATTCCCCCCCCTCCCATTTGTGGAAGATGATAAAGTGAAACTCAATGCTTCATCTGATACCTTGCATCAAATAAATGGTCCCCATTCCTCCTTCACTCTGCAATTCCAGTCACCCTGAACTTGGTGATTCTTTCAGGTAAATCCTCCAGTTTGAGACATACTACCTTTAGTTGAAGCTGAAACAGGCACAACCACCAGATGGGCACATCTGCAGAACACACCCCCTGGCTTCTGGGCTGCCCAGTTGGGGAGCAGAGAGGAGGGGGTTGGTGCTTGAGGGAGCAGAAGGGATGGATCACTCAGAGAGGCGGCAGATGGAGGAAAGGGGAAAGGGTAAGAAGCACAACTAGAAAGGGGTGAGTGATTTGGAAGCAAAAAAAGGAGGGGGATCATTTTGCAGAACGAGTCACAAGGCATAATTGCTGCCCACCCAGAACATGCCGTATCTGGCTCCCAACACTGCTCATTTTGCAGAACTCAGGTGCTGAGTAAGATAGGGCACCCTGTTCCCCACACACCCTAGATGCAAGCTCATCTCAAGGGTCTGGAGCTTGGATTGGTCTTCTCTCCTGATATAGTGGCTGATTTCTTGTTTAAAAGAGATCAGCATATGTAAAAGAAGTGAGGGGAAAGAAAGGAAGGTAGTGAGAAAGAGAGTGAATTCAAGCTAAAGGAGGAGGCAGGGCAATGTTACAAGAAGAGGAGGAGATATAAACACACAGAGACACAGATCAAGAGAGAGAAAACAGAACCATGTAAACACATTCCAGGTACAACACATCAGAACTGAAGCCATGGAGATCTGCAAATAGCCCACTCATGTCTCCATTTGCTTCATTTTATGGTTTTCCCTGAGCAGTATAATGCTGTTCCCTTCAAACAACTAACAATTTACCAAGCCTGGAAAAATCTATGCTCAAATGAAATCTTTCCTTCTCATTCATTTCTTCTATTTCCCTGTTCCCCCCCCCAACTCAAAAGTTGGGGGGACAGGCAACCCCCACCAAGCCTGGCCCTCAGTCTCTAGCTATATAAATATTGCATAGGAGTGTTGCTGGCATTGCCTCATGGAGGAGGGAATGCAAGCTCAGAGCTCAATATGGCAACAAGCCCATTCTTGAACAATCCCCACCTTTCCCACCCCCCACCCAAAAAAATCCCCAAATCCCCAAACAAGTGGTTCAATTTTATTTTAAAATTGTACAAAATGGCCACGGGTGGCTATAAAAAACTTTGTCTTCAGAAGGTGTGAAAACTCAGGAACAACAAAGCCAGCATCGTTCACAGTGTAGTGGAAAAAGCTTCTTTTGAGGCAGAAATCACAATTCATCTTTCTTTTTTCCAAATCGCTCATGGTCTCGCTCTCGGAGAGTTCGAACAAAAGAGACAAACCCTGACTCCTGAAAGAAAAGAAGGGGTTGAGGAAAGGGAGTTAGAGCACAAATGGGGTGAAGGGCAGGGACGTAAAGGGGTCTTTTCCTTATCTGAGAAGGGTCAACTAAGTTTCCACCTGGCTTTGCTGATAGCCTCTTCCCTCACACCACTGAGGGAGCAGAAAGAAGGTGGCTTAGTCATGTCCCATTGGTCCATGACTGTGGGTATCAGGAAAAGTGGGTTATCAGAGAGGAAGCTGGAGTTACCCTGAGCCTTGTTGGAAGATCAAGGTGATGGGAGGCTAAGATCAGCAGGGAACACATACAAAGCATGGCTGAAACTGTGTGGAGGCAGCAGATGGACTCCTGAATTAGGAGAATAAGTAACTGTCTAGCTTGGCTGGGATAAAGAGTATATGAAAGGGAGCAATTAATGTGAAATAAGGCTAAATGTCAGGCTATAGACTTTATATTTTTTATTCCCGAAACAATAGGGACACCCTGAAGGTTTTCCAACAAGGGAGTGACATGGAACTATGCTTATGGATGATAACTCTGACAACTGTGAGGAAGAGATACTGGAGTAGTGCAGGGATGAAAACAGGAAGACCAACGAGCCAGCAGGTATAGCAATATCTAGATATAAATCATGAGGGCCTGCCTGGACTTGGGATCCATGAGTTGGGAAAAGGGGATGAATAAGACACCTGTGGAAGGAAATTTAGAGGAAAGGCAGGTTTTGAGGAAAACAATGTCGATTCCTTTTTCAACATGATGAGTTTCAGATGCTGATGGGATATCAGCTTAGTGACATAATAAGTTTCAGATGCTGATGGAATATTAGCTTAGGAGAAAAATGGCAATGAGGTCTGGAGTTGAAGAGAACTGGATGTATAGCTATAGGAGTAATAAACAAAGAGATAAGTAGCATCCCCATAAACAGATGAAATCACCAAGAGAATGTGTAGATGACCAGAGGCAAGATGTATCAGCAAAGGGAAACTAAAAATGAGGAAGAGAGTCATAAGAGAGCAGTGTCACAGAGGCTAAGGGAAGGGGGGAGGTATGCAGAAGAAGAGGACATATTGATAGGTAGCAGGGAAAGGGTCTAAAGATAAAGACTGAAAATGAGAGTGAAAGGGTTATTGATGGGGCAAGCTCCCAGAAGAGACCAGAGAGGGCAGGATAAAGAGCACAAGCTGTGGAATTAGCTTTCATAAGGAAACATCATTTTTTAATAAAGGAGGAGAGGACAAAAAATATAGAAAGATTTTGATATGTCAGGGTAGAAGAAGGAGTCCCTGAGATTTGGACTCAATTTTCTCAGGAAAGTAAGATGTAAGATCATTTGTTAATAGGAAGAGAAGTAAGAATCTTCTATGGGGCTTAAAGAGAGGAGATGATTTGAAATAACCACTTTATTACTACATATGAAAAAGTCAATTGAGAATAGGGATAATATATTAGGAAATAATTGTAATATAAAAAAGATATTAATTAGGGTGTGAAGAACATTCCTTCTTGAAAGAAATATTTGTAATTCAAAGTCAGTTAAAATCAAGATAACATGAATTAGTAGTGGGCCTACTTGGCCCAGTTGTGTGACTTCCTCTGGTATTATTTAGTCATGGAAAAGGACATTGGGGGATGACCAAATTTTGAAAAATGGAAGGCATAAAAATTAGGACAGAAGACAAGAAATTCAAGGGTAAATAAGATGAGTTGACAAGCTAGAGGGTCAAGACTGAAGGGAAGAAAATGAAGTTAGAACAGGGGATAGGTTGGCTTACCATAAGGATGAGGAATAGATTTAAGAGGAATTAGGCAAAGAGAAAAGAGCAAGAGATTATGACCAGAGAAGGAAATATTTGAGTTCAAAATGTTGAATATTGCACAGTTATGGATGATGCTGAGATCTAAGCCATAGCTCTTCCCTGTGAGTCGCTAAAATGAAATAACTATGTAGTCCATGGGAATTGATGAGGCTGATGCACTGGAAGCCTATAGTGTTTGAGGAGGTATATCAAACATACTTTTGAAGTTCTTAATTATGAGAACAGAAATAGATGTAGTTAGGAAGGCTATAAACCTGGATTGAACTTCTTTAGAAAAGAGAGAGGTCCCTCGAAAGTGATAGATTCTAGCCACGAAGACCTAGCAGGATGATGGCATTATGGGCAACCACTGTCTTAAAAGGGAAGAAAGAAGGTTATAGAAATAGGTTTACAGTGATGGCTTGGAAACTGTGTATTGAAGAACCAGCAAGAGTCAGATTACTCCTTCTGGCCCAGTGTGTTGGGGGCATGAGAGAAGGAACAATTGATATTAGAGAAAGTGACACAGCATCTTTTGGTGAGAAGGGTTCAGGATAGCAAAATGTTCCATGAATCTAGCACTGTTTTCACCAAAAAGGAGACAACAGAAAAAAGAAAAGGAAGAATAAAGTTAAGTAAAACTTTTTCAACTAACTGGACACCAGGAGAGAGTTTTAAGGGGGATGTCCTTAAGTCTAGGCTTTTAAGATATTGACAACTCCCAAGAACTGTTGCTCTTAGTACCCTTTATATACAGAGTTTGATTCTGGGGGAAGATACACAGGTTTCAGGAGTGAATGATCACATCTTTTTTTTCAGATTCTGAAGTGGCCCTTGCATTCTAAGTCCACCAACATGGCTGGTGCTGGATCGCAGAAAGGGATATGTTCTTATTAATATTTGTCTCTTCAACCCTCAAATTATAACTCTAAAGGATGTATTTTATTTTATTTTACCAGTTCATACTTTAAAAAATTATATTAAAGTTGGAGACCAATCAATCAATAAGTATTTGTTAAGTGCCTACTATCTGCTAGCCACTGGGAATATAAGTGCAAATTTAATGGAACATTTCACACTTAAAATAAACTTATTCTCTCATAGGGGAGACTACAAGAACATATATAAAGATATAGAAGCAAAAACATAAAGTGAATAAATACAGATATACTGTTGAATACAAAGTCATTCGGAAAGAAATGCACTAGCAATCAGGAGGTTTTCCAGAAAGGTTTACCGCTTAAAATGGTACTGCAGGCTATATCCAAAGGGAAAAGAATTGGCAAAGAATCACTCTCTGAGGTGAAGAAGAGGAGGTAGAGCCCAGGCATTTGGAAGGGAAAGAGATGGAATATCATGTGTGGGAAAGAGAGGTCAGTTTGATTGAATAATAGACTGTGAGAAGGGGAATAATCTTCAATGAGTCTAAAAAGCAGATTCTTCCTTACTTATATTAAGGATAAGAAATGAATATCTACCTATCTATATTTATATCTATATCACCTAGAAATACAAAAGTATAAGATGTTTTAAGCCAAGACAGGATTAATGAATACTTTATTTTAACCAACCAAGCCAGCAATCCACAGAGAAATTGTATGAATGGAGTAGCCAGGTAACTCAATCTAAGAGAAGATATATTATTTTCTTGTAGCCTCTCTAAAGTAGAAATTGTTTTCTTAACAATAGAACTCTCTGGGAATTATATAGTTATCCTATCTATGCCTTCCTTCACACTCTCCAACAAATCTGACAAATTCCCCTATCTCCAACACCGATTTATGTTCACTCCTTGAATCAGGAAGGGCATAATACATTAAAGCTAGCTGTGGTTGAAAGCTTTCCTCAATGTGAAATCATGGGGTTGGAGTGAATATGGAATTAAAGAGGAGAAGAAAGAAAGGGATAAAGATCAAGGATGGAGCAGGCAGTGTTGGACTGAATGGTCCTGAGTCTGAAACCCAGACGAGAGGAAAGGCACAAGACCCGAGACTCAGAAGTGGGCTCCAGGGAAGAACGTGGTCCAGGCCATGTGGTAGCTTGGGCATACTCACCGTCCGATCTCCATTATATTTTTCGATCATCTTCCCATAGTTGTAGTAGTTGAAAGTGGGGTAGCCATCAACCCCTTCCTGCTTACATAGATCCCGGTTCTTATCTTTGGCACAGTCAACTGCAGCACAGGCAATCTGACAGGCAAAGGAAAGACTGTATGAGAGAGCAGGGCACCTCTGCATCTCTGGCCCATCTGACACTGCTCTGTACACAAGCTCTTGCTCTCATCAGCAGTAGGGCACCTGCTCTAAGTTAGGCATTCTTAGCCTGGTGTCTGGGAATGTCTTCTAAAGAAAATACTGTATTTTAATATAATTGGCCTTCTTTGTAATCCTGTGCATTTTATTCATTTAACACCATTATTCTGAGAAGGGATTCCTAGGCCTCCCGGCCTGCCACAGATCTGTGACACAAAAAGGCTAAGAACCCCTGGGCTAAGCTGGTTTTTAGGAACAGTGGAAGGGGGTTACTTTATGCTTGGCTCTGCTTTGTGAAAAGCCACACACTGGAAGCCAGCTAGCCAGGATTAAGATGTTGATGCCGCAGAAGGAACAATAGAAGTAACGATCATTTGGAGCAGAGCTGAGTCGCAGCTTGATTCCAGGTCCACAGGCTCCAGAGAACCTAATTTTGACATGGAAACGTAGGCACCTCTATTGATGAGACCTCCAAGAGCTGAGAGGGAAAAGAGACCAATTCTCTCTGCACTCAGACCACTAGAGTTTGCCATAAAAGTAGTTATGATTTTTATAAGCAGTGGCGCCTGAATAAGAACACTGCACCAAGAATTCAAAATAGCAAAGATGGGTGTAAGAGGAAGTGGGCAGCAGGTTCGGAATAATGGGGTTATCTCTCTCAGAGAATTTTTCTCCTCTTCTTCCTCCTTGGGTCCAAAGAGAATTTCCCATAAGGTTGTGTATGTGAGGGGGAGAGGGTTAGGAAAACACCAGAATGTTCTAAATGTGTCTGAAGAGACCAACCAGCTAGAAGGCCAGAAGACTGGAGATGTGGAGAGTTCAAGTTACAGAGTGCTTGGGAGGAGACACAATAGGGTGGAGCTCAAGGGGCTGGCCAATATTTCTACAGCTCAAGGAGTTTGCAAAGAGTTTTTGTGAGGTCATCATAGGCTCAGATAGCCATTAGACAAGGTAGGAATCTGAAGGAGGTCATCATATCTTTTCTTTTTCCCTCTGAACAAGATAACTTCTACCCTGGGTCAGATGGGAATCTCCTATATCCCAAAAGGTCTCTTAAGAAAAGGGATTTCACAACTTTCCAAGTTCCTTTATTTGTCCACTTGCCCTTTACACTCGTTCTATAGTTCTCCCCCCCTTTTTTTCAGGGTATCCTATAAGTTGGGAAGTTTTCCCAGATAGTATCCTTATAGAATTTGACAGTAAAAAGGATTTCTTTTTCCAATTGAAAGTCGCTGACCTCCAAGAAAGAAAAAAAATATTGTTCAAAGGTTACATACAAATAAAAAATCAACTTTAATGAGGTAGATTTTTATTATTTTTAAAGAGAAAAACATAAAAGTTTAGCTTAACTTATTTGCTTTTAAAATTAACAATGAGCATATAACTTTTTTAAAAGAACTAAAATTATTTTTGCAGTTTCACATTATAGTCAATTAGAGAGGAAACTGGGAAAAGAGGGGGCAAAGAAGAGGAAAAGGAGAGAGAGGGAGGAAGAAGGTGAGTTGTGAGCACAGTGTTCATTTACTTTGTGGGGCTTCAGACATTTAGATTAGTTACTAAGGTTCAGAGCTCTTGCACTTCTCTTTATAAACCTGCCAGGCTTCCCTCTGATGAGAAAATAACCATTCTAATCCTATCAGTCAATGTTTCCTGAAGGCTTATTAAATATCCAGGACTAGAGAGAAACATCATTTTCTGGATGGCAGCAACTGTGGTCAAAGCTCTATCAGTTCATAGGGTGATGGATAAGAGAGATGAACTCATTTGGTACTCCCCCATTAAGGGGATACTCTAATTAGGGGTACTCTATCCATTAGGTAGAGTACCGGGCCTCAAGCCAGGAAGACTTAAGTTCCAATACAGCCTCAGATATCAACTGTGGGACCTTGGGCAAGTGACTTAACCAGTGTTACCCTCGGTTTCCTCATCTGTAAAACAGTTATCTTGAGGATCAAATGAGATAATAATTATAAAGTGCTTTGTACAGTGCTTCAAATGAAACAATTCATTCCATTTTCCAATTAATATAGAGTTGTAATTCCTGAGAAAATCTGAGCTCTAAAGCATTTCTGAATTATGAAAATAAATGAGGAAAATGGTAGGCTGAGAGCCCCATATAAAATAATGCAGCCATTTTCACAGTGCTGATTTTTGGGAGAGGGTCTTGCCAGCTTTCTTGTAACTACCCAATTAACAGGAGGCTGAACATGGTCCTCCCTAGAAGCCTTGGGACATTGGAGGGACAATGAGGTTGTTCCTTTAGTTTTCAAGTATCTGATAAATGTCTTTAGATCCAAGAGCTCTTGGTTGTTCTCTGCACTCATGTTTAAATTATGAATTTAATTTGTACTCTTGTTTGAAGCATAAGACACAATTTTATAAATCTAATAAATTAAAAAAATCCATTCTGAATTTCAAAACAAGGTGGCAGTCACATAATCAAGTGCAGCTTATGGCTGCAAATGCTAGCCCACATCCCACGCTTCTAACAGAGACAAGCTGTCGGCCTCCCCAGATTTCAACAGCTCATGAAATTTTACTTCATTCAGGAAATCTCCTTAGACTCTGGAAAAAAGGCAGCAAACATTTTCTCCCTCCCCCCCCCCGACCAAACTAACAAAAAATTCTCAGGACACCTCCTCTTAATCTGCTCTTGCTCACCCACAGATTTTAACTTCATGTCTGACCTGTCTAGACAGCACACCTAGCTGTCTTTTACATCTTTGTCCACTTAGTGAGTGTTGATCATAGAATCAGAGGCTTCTAGAATTGGAAAGAATGACAGATTGTTTAGTTTAGCCTTTGCCCTGAATCCTTTTAGAGGCACTGGGAGGAAGGCAGAGGTACGCCATTCCCACTCCACTGCAACCCACTGCTGGGACTATGTGTGTAGTGTCACTGCCCCCTCCAGAAAACTATCTGCTCTGAAAGACTTAAATTCCTTCTGCTCTTGTATCTATCATCAGCTGAGGCCACTGAATAAGCTAAGTTAACTCTCAGGGGTGGGAGTGTCCCAGCTAAAATATGTACTGCCACATGCAGCTTTATTGATTCAGTAAAATAAATCTCTGCAGGAGCTAATATTGACTTTGGCTATGAAAATGGAAGTGAATAACCAGCTGCATATTGATTGGGGGAAGGAGTGGGGACAGGCTTCTGGAGACAAAAATAAAATTCAGGCTGAAAAAGATAGAGAAAAGCACACTGAACTAGAACTCTGGAAACCTGGGTATTGTCCCCACTTGGCCCCTAACACTGTGACCTTTGTCAAATTCCACTCTCTTTGGGCTTGGCATTCCATTCCAAAAGGAGAGGGCTGAATTAGCTGGTCTTTAGAGTCCCTTATAGGTCGAAGTTCTATTAACATAGGAAATCTACTTCAGGAATGAATTGATGAAGGGACCGCAAAAGGTATCTTTTCTCACTTATGATTAACAAATAAAAAGAAACATCCCTTGATTGTCTACCAATTATTCCTCCTCCTGTGCCAGAAGGGCATGATCCCCATTTCTCTCTGGAAGCCTGTCTCATCTTATGTTGATAACATGGGCCTTTGATTATCTTCTCCTAGCTGTGTTAGTTCCATGACTTCAAGCTGACTCTGTCCCTTGCCCTCATACTGGTTAGCACTGGCCTCTGTTACATCCAAAGGGAAGGAACACAGTAAAACCCACATTTCTTCTCATTACCTTCAAGTATGGGGCAGCTAGGTGACATAGTGGATACAGTGCTGGGCCCAGACTGAGGAAACCTGGGTTCAAATTTAGCCTCAGACACTCATTAGCTGTGTGACCCTGGGTAACTTAACCCCATTTGCCTCAATTTCTCATCTGTAAATGAGCTGGAGAAGGAAATGACCAGTATCTCTGCCAAGAAAATCCTAAATGGGGTCATGAAGAATCAGACACAACTGAAGGGACTGAACATCACCTTCAAATTTATAGTTTATAACAAAGTCAAGATGCATTTACTGTTCCATCCATGTCACCTCAAATCTGCTTTCCCTTGCTGAATTGTTTTTTTTCTCTTCCGGTGGAGATTTGTAGAACAGGTTAAGTATGTATAGAAGAACCATAATTCCAAGTAGGCCTGCCCCTCCCCTAGCCCTTCCCCAGGTTATCTGATAGACTAGTAAAGACCTAGTTCAAACAATCATCCTGGGAACTCAGCTCCTTGTTCCAATAAAAATCCAAGGCTTACACTACAAGTAACTTACTGGTCTGGTCCCCAGAGGAGGTTGACAATATGCATGCTGATACACTATGGAAATGCTAACATCTCCATGCCATCTCAATCTAGAAACAGATTTCAGCTAAATGTCTCCGACTCCCCAGGGCCATCTATATCTAGCAGGGAATGTAAAATAAGACAGATAAGAATTCATTTGTCCCACAACAGTTATCTAATTTTATTTGCTAAATCCATTCCTGCTGATTTTCTGATCTCCTGGACTTTAGACCCTCCCCACTACTCACCTGACTGTACACTTTGTTGTCAGCTCTTCCTTTAGTTAATCTCCCTGGAATTGGCATCTGTTAGGCTGCTCTCTTGTAAACCAATTCCTGGTCATCCTTGCCTGATTTCTGTCCCAGACCATAGGCTGACAGATTTTGGCCTAAGATAATAAGTGTAAGTGGACATGTGCCTGTTCCTGGCACTCTCATGTTCACAAGGATCTTAGAAAAAGCATTTTCTCATTGAAATAATTTTTATACATAGTGTTTACATTTCCAAGTTAATTCAAAAATAACTATTCTATAACAATGCAGCAGAATTGCAGTAACCATTTACAAATATAAAAAAATGTTTTCACTGTAAATGTGTAGAAAATTTCAGCTACATGAAGTATTAAATTAGCTTTTGTGGATTATTTGAGGAAGCTATTATCTAGAACATTATTTATATAGAAAAATGTATTCTAAGTTCTAAGCAAACAACTTACAAATGAAATTTTTTAAAAAAATGAACTTTTGAAATACAACCCAATTTCAAGTTGGAGACAGACTGGTAAATGGTTTGCAAATTTTTGCCCTGAACATGGTGGATTTTTTCCTTTTGCACTGAGACTTCTGGCTAATAATGTACCAGACCACTAGAGAAAAGCCATGTGACAAACTAGAGCAGTAGTAATATGTTTGTTGCATCAATGTAGAAACATGCAGGGAAAATTCTTATTTTTATTTTCAATTTGTGTATACAATATATTTGTTTTACTTGGTATATAGATGCCTAAACTCAGGCCCACTTGTGTGGTATGGGGTCTCCTCAGAGCAATTTAATTATTTTGGGGAGTAGCTTCCTCAGAGATATGCTATGTTTCACCACACTACCAATTTCTGATTTCTTCACATAGAAATCAGAGCTGAATCAGATAGCTACTGTGCATAGACTCCTTCTCCCTCCTCTCAATACATTCTAATCTGCAGTTTTAACTTGCTAATTTTATGCTTCATTAGGCTGTGGCTGCAGGTGCCTCTAGTTTAAGCACACTGTGGCTTCATTGATCATAGCCTTTTCCTTTTCTTCCCTGGTTCCTCTCTCACTGCATTGAATTGTAAACCTGGCCCTTCCCAAGAGAACCCTAAAGGGACATACTAGTGATAAAAATGCCAGGAGTCCCAAGGAAGCCAGCCCCATCTTCAGAAGAGAACAAGTATAGGGATCAGTGGGAGAGCAGAGTTCAAGGCGGAGAAAACAACAACAACAACAACAACAAACAAACAGGGACATCCTTACCTTCCGATCGTCTTTGAAAAGTTCAGCAGTGGCAGTGAAGTTTGGGATTGTATTTTTACAATGTGGACACCCTGCACAAAAAAAAAGTGAGATGGGAAGTGGCTGGTAAAAACTCTCCCTAATGGAAGATTATTGCCGGGTAGGAGAGGTTGGAAACCAGATGAGCTTCTTGAATCCCCAAGGGCCTAGGAAAGATTGCCTTAACCCAAGGTGCAGCCCAAGACCCCTATTTTGGGGTATGGCTAATGTGGGAACTGGCTTGGCTGAATTGCATATTTGTTTCAAGCATTCTGTTTTTCATTTCCGTGGGAGAGAAAAGGAAGGGACAATAGATGTTTGTTAACTGAAAAAATAAAAGTTAAATTTAAAATAACCTTATGCCTTTCCTAGGACTGCCTCAGTCCCTCTCTGAGCTCTGGTGGCTCCAGCCCTGAGAAGTTGCCGCATTCCTCTGTTTATAAAGATTAACTCAGGATCTGTGTGAATGCCCTTCCTGGCATCCCAAAGCACCCATGAAGACAGGGTCGCTCTTGCCTCGGGTCTTTTATCTCTGCCCACGCCTCTGACAGTGGGGGGCAGGAAGCTAGGAGAGGTCTGCCCAAAAGATTCTTGCTTTCTTTTTCTCTTCCTGGCAGCAGCCAAGGCCTTCCTACCTGCAGGCTGCTACCAGACACTGCTATTTCACCTGAAAGGGCACATTCGAGCTCTTCCAAACAAGGAGCAAACCCTCCTCCTTTTACAAAAGAGTTGGTGAGGCAGCAGGCCAGTCTCTCTATCCACAAATGACTAATGAGATCCAGTTGGGAATGAGCACATCGGCTCCCAACCACTGCTCCTTCTGTTTGTGTAACCATCAGTGATGATAATGAAATTCATCCTCCTTTCCAACCACATGTTTAATATAAAATAGTCCTAGAAAAACAGTCATGTATATATGCAGCCAACTTCTACCTCTCAGGGGATGGGGTTTGCTTCTGATAGCCCCTGGGGAGCATGGCTAGGCAGACTAGTCTTTGGAAGGACATAATTTCAGATGTCCTATATTCGCTCTTTCACTACCCTTTCCCCCAATGGCTCTCCTAGACAAAGTCTGTTTCTTCCTATGCAGATAAGAAGGGGGATGGATGACAGGCAACCAAAGCAATCCAGAATACTGGCATCTAGTATCTAAAGGCATCTCTCTTTTTCCAGAAAGGAATCTTGTAATTATATTTCTATCTGGTGTTGTTCATGGTTGGGAGAGCTAAAACTGAATAAGCATCCCTCCCCAATCTCTCTAAGTGTCTGTACTCACCTTCAGATCGTAAAGTTCTCATGGAGAGTGGGTATGGGTAGCTTTTACGCCATTTCATTCCCCACTGCCTTTCTAAGTCTTCCTGGGTTATGATGGGCATTTGATAAAAACAAGCTGATGAGGCCCTTGGAAGGAGATGTTGGAGTTCTTCAACCTAATTTCCCTGATACTGTTAAGAAGAGCTGAGAAATGATTTCCTTGGTAATGAGAACACATCTTGATAAAAATCTGTAAACAGGAAAGGCCACTTGCATCCATATTTGGAACTATGGATTAAAGGATTCCTCTCTTATTTTTTCTTTATTTGCAAAAGGGAAAAATAATAAAGTATTTTATACCAGATTAAAGATATAATACAACTTTAAAACTGAATTCTGTACTTAAGCCAATATGAGAATAGAAGAGATGCCTCATTTCCATGGATTGGAGGAGGTCATATCCTGCCTAGAAATAATAAGATGGATGGGATGACTTTTTAAGGTCTGTCCACAGTCCAGGGATTTTGTATTTTCCCCAAACATCTAAAGTAGAAGAGAAGAGAATGCATCTAAATATAGGACTTTTATTTATTGCTGGGCAAGGAGGTGGGGGGAGGGGAGAGAAAGAGGAAATAATCTTGTTAAATGTTAGTTCTTACAATGGAACAATAATTATAGCAAAACATAAATAATCTGACCTGATGGGAAGAATGAATTGAATAAGTGAAAATCCAGAATTAAAACACTTAAAAAAAGATCTCATGACAAAATCACCTTTAAGATTTACAAAGTTCTTTAAAAAAAATTTAACGATCCAATGAAACAGAGAATGAAAAAATAGAAAAAAAATTACTGCATATTGGTTGGTGCCTCCTATGGTTCACTATAGTCAGACAGGCCCAAGCATGAATCACTTTACTCCCCAGTTATCATTTTGGTAGCCACTTTACATTTGCTCTCAGCCCTGTTCCCATTGTGCCTTCTAGTTTAGGAGCCATAATCAAATTAATATTCTCATTCCTACTGAAAAGGGTGTATTAATCAATTTCCTTACGGATATATTTTACCATCTCCGTAACTTTCCAAACTATAATCTGCACACACCCCCTCTCCCACCCCAGCTCAATCTGTCATCCCTCACCTATATGTATAGTCTACCCTTATTATGATATAATGTACTGGAGAACAAGAACTGCTTTTGCTTTTATATTTATGTCACTGGAAATTAGACTAGTATCTGGCACATAGTGAGTGATTAACAATTTTTTTTTATTTATTTATTTTACAAAGGAGAAACTAAGGCCCAGAAAGGGAAAGTGATTTATTTGTCCGCAGCCAGACATCTAGCAAGTGTTGGAACTAGGATCTGAATTTAGGCTATTTGACTTCAAGGTACATTCTTTTTCTATTATATCATGCTATCTTTTAGTATGGTTTTACTACTTTCAAGAACATAAAATATTGTAAAAACTTAACAAAATATTGCCAAGTAGATATCCTTATGGGCCTACTCCAGTTGGCAAATAAAACCTGTATTTGGCATACAACTCTATGCTAATAAGTAAGGCTTGAAAAAAATGTTCCTTTAAGCAGCCTAAGCATTCCTTTTATAATTTTGCTTATATTCTTTTTTTTTTTCCTGAGGCAATTAGGGTTAAGCGACTTGCCCAGGGTCACACAGCAAGTAAATGTTAAGTGTTTGAGGCCAGCTTTGAACTCAGGTCCTCCTGACTTCAGGGCTGGTATTTTATCCACTGTGCCACCTAGCTGCCCCAATTTTGCTTATATTCTTGATTCCTTATTAAATTTACTCATAGATATTGCAAAAATAAACTTCAATTTATGGGGCCAGGTCAATAACATTTTGTTGTCTCTTTCTTCCCTATGATATTACAAGTAGAAAGACAGTAAGGAAGAAAGAAATAGAGCAAGGGAAGAAGGAAGGAAAAATTAGAAGGGAGTGGAAAGTATGGAAGGAAAGAGAGAAAGAGTGATGTGAAAGAAAGAAGAAAAAAGAAAGAAAAGAGAATTAACAGAGGTTAGGGGAGAAAGGAAGGAGAAAAATAAAAGAAAGGAGAAAAAGAAAAAACAAATGATTATGCTGCAAAATCATATGAATATTTGTTCATAGATGGTGCTGAACCACTCATTAATTGAGAAGTTTCAACATTTGAGTATGTGGGAAATCAAAATAAAGCAAAGAAAGAGCTGTCAGGTTGTGGTGGCTAGGTGCATAGTCCTTGGACAGAAGCTGAGTTGGGACATTATCTGTCCTAAACAGATTGAACTTCAGGCTAATTTTTGGTGGGAGATTAGAAGGCTTTGTGTAGCAGGTGTTCCTTAGTCTTAGATTATCTGGGAATTCTGGTATTTTATCTGCCCTTGGCAATCAGTCCCAGAAGAGATAAGTTGGGGACTCCCTCAATAAACAAAAAGAGCAGCTTCACTCATCTTAGCTATTCTTTATTGCACAGAGCAAACATCTTTCCCTCCACAAAGTCTTCCCAGCTAGAAATGTACTTTCTTTCCTGAGATTTCTTCTGCTACCATTACTGCTCTTTTCTTATGTATTTGCTTTATACTTCTTTCATATCATAATTATTTTTGCATTTTTCCCCTCTCCTTATATTAATTTAAGTTCCTTGTGGCTCCTTTAATACTTAGTTGCATTACACAAGATGGGTGCTTGATAAATTCTCTTTGAATCTGAACTTGTTGATGATTTTTTTTGAGAAGAAAGGTTTGGTTTGCTTGCACCTTATATCTGGATTTTAGGGAATCCTTGCTCTGCAACACAGCAGTCATGATATCCTGTCTAAAATGCTTGCTCTCTGAAATATACTAATAAGTTAGAGGTCACAAGCTACCCTTTTAAAGTGAAAAATATGGGAAGATATTCTTAAAAGAAAAAAAAAAGACTGGCTTCAATAATTGGAGAGCTTTTTCAGTATTCGTGGCTAGGTCTCACCAATATAAGAAAAAGGAAAATGATGTCTAAATTAATGTTTAGATATAGTACTATACCAATTATCAAGGGAATATTTTATGAAGGTAGGTAACAATAACAAAATTCACCTGGAGAAATTAAAAAAAAATCAGAATCAAGGGAAGTAACAGAAAAAAGAAGGAATGAAGACAGAATAGAATTTTTATTGCTCAAATTATACTATAAAGTGTTGATAATAAAAACTATGTGATACAGATTTTAAAAAATGAAAAGTGGATCAGTGGAACAAATTAGATAAGGATGAATCAGACTCTATTTAACCCAGAACTGAAGAAACCCCAAAACATAAATCATTTGAGGAAGAACTTTGCTGGATAAAGACTGCTGAGAAAACTGGAAAGCAACATGGCAGAAATTAGGTTTAGAATATCTTACATCATATGCCAAAATACTTTCAAAATGCCTACCTACCTACAATTTTTAAAAAATGAGAAGAGAACTAGATGAAATCTCTTTAATAGGTATGGCTGGGGAAAGAATCCTTTTTTTTTTCCCCAGTTGATATCTTTTGCCTTTATATCACTTAAATTTCTCCTTGCCTCCTCCTCCCCATTCCTCTAAGAGAATCCATACAATGTAACAAAAGATCATTTTTAAAGAAAAAAATGGAAGAGAAAAAAAGCACTCAAGTAAAAATGATTAATAGCCTGAAAAAATCTGGCATGTTCCTTGTCTGTGGTTCTTCCACCTCTGCAAAAGGGGGCGGGGGGGTAGGGGAGTTGTCGTCTAATATCTCTCTTTTGGGTTCATGGTTCTTTGTTTCAATTTTGAATAATTCAGTTTCAATTGTTTTCTCTTTGTTGTTCTCTACTTCTATATTGTTGTAGTCAAGGTATATACTGTTTACATTCACATGTCTAACCATTTTCCAATAATGGGCACCTACTTCCTTTCTAGTTCTTTGCTACCATAAGAAGTCCTCTTAGAAATATTTTGTATAATATGTGGATTTTCTTTTTATGAAACATATACTTGGGGCATATACTCTGGGTCAAAGGGTATAGATATTTTACTCACTTTATTTGCATGATTCCATATTGCTTACTGAAATGGGTGCACTAGTTTATGGTTCTAACTATTCCCACACTGACTATTCCCAGCTTTTTCATCTTTACCAATTTGCTAGGCATGAGATAAAATTTCAGGGTTGTTATGATTTGCATTTTTCTTATTATTAGAGATCTGGAGCATTCTTTCATAATGTCAATAATTTATAATTCTTTTGGGAACTGTTATTTCACTTGTCCTCTGGAAAGTGGCTTTTGGTTTTTTATCTATCTCTATCTCTATCTCTCCTGTGCATTTTTAAGATGTGAATACAGAAAGTGGATTAAGGGCACAAAGGGCAATATTGCTACTAATTTGTTAAAGGAAAGGGAGGGAAGAATTCTCCTGTCCATAGTCATGAACCATGTATAAATTACTTCTCTTGTAATTTTTAATGGTAATGATTAAAGGGAGAATTCTTAATCAAACTGGAGATAAAGGTTGTCACAAAAGACAAAATAACTTAGAATACATGAAACTGAATAATTTTTGCACTACAAATTAATGTAACTAGGATAAGAAGAGAAGTTGGCCAATCAGGAAAAAAAAATTTTGTACCAATTATCTCTCGTAAAGGTTTGACAGCCAAGATACATAAGAAATTAACAGAAATATGTGACACCCCAAACTATCTCTTAGTGGATAAATGGTCAAAGTGCAATTATGTGCACTCTGATAATATGAACAAAGAACTCTCAAAAGAGTGGTAAACTATCAATATGTGAAAATAGATGAACAGTCAGTGATGGAGTGGCTACGTTAGAAGAGTTGTAGATTGGTTCAGTCATTCTGGAAAACAATTCTGGGTAATGCCAAGAAAGTGACTAAAGTCTAGACCTTTTGAGTCTGATCTTACTGTTAGGCATACACCCTGTGGAGGCTGATGATAAAAAAAATGTCCAATGCACTTATCTAAGATAGCTTTCATAGTAGCAAAGAACTGGAAACAAAATAGATGTCTTGGAGAAAGCATTAAATAAATTGATTTGTGAATAACTGAGTAACATGTGTACTATAATAAAAGAAAATGAAGATTGTGGAAAAGTATGGAAAGACTTCACTTATGTGAAGCAAAGTGAAAGACAATGCCAGGAAAACAATATACAGTCACTACAATATAACTGGAAAGAACAAAAAAAGAAAACATCAAACAAAACTGAATTACGAAACTGTGATGATAAAGCTCAAATGTGACCCTGAAGATAAAAGAATCCATCTTTTCTTTGCCAAGAGGAATGTGTAGTATGTGTGAGTTAGGATCAGAACTCTTTATGAGAAGTCCTACAGGCAGGAGGTACTAGTTTAAAAAGGGAAATGGCAAAAACAGAGAGGGAGGTCCTGACTTTCTATTTTTTTTAAAATTTAATTTAATTAATTAATTTTTTGCTGAGGCAATCTGGGTTAAGTGACTTATCCAGGGTCACATAACAAGGAAGTGTTAAGTGTCTGAGATCACATTTGAACTCAGGTCCTCCTGACTTCAGGGCTGGTGCTCTAACCACTGCACCACCTAGCTGTCCCAGGTCCTGACTTTCTAAATCAACTCTCAAACAGAAATTCTGCATCTGCTGAATTGACAGAATCTCTGAAGTCTCCTGCGAGATCACCAAAGGAGGGCTAACGACAACTGTGAGTTTGTTCACAGACTGAGCTTCATAGCTCCAGCATCCCCCACAGACCTCAGCTTCTCTTACCTTCACTCCATTAGGCTGAGCCATAACTTGGGGAAAGAGCAAGGTAAGAGGGCAAAGTAGGAAATCTTCAGATCTGTTAAGTATCAGCTAAGATGTTTAAAATGGGAATACACAAAAGCCCAAAGTCACAAATACCAGTGCAGGAGCAGAGTTGGGGCTCACCCTTTGATCAGTGTCTGATTAAAACCAGGCCCTTATGGGAGTTTGGGGAAGGCAACGTAGCAGCTGTGGCAGAGGGTCTGCTGTCTGCATGGGAACTCGGGAGGGTCAAAGGGGGACAAGCACTATTCAGAAGGAGGCGTGTCAGCCAAAGCCTCCAGGCCACCAAGGTCTAATTAAAGAGAAAGAGGAGGTGGGAGAATATGGCGGTTGGGTGGCCTGCGAGGAAGAAGGCTGTCTAAGCTGCCCGCCATACATAGAAATAGTGTTTAAGTTAGACAACACCTGTGAGATACTGGAGCAGATGAGAGAAGGCACTCTGGCAATGGTCGGGAACAGACTAGGTACTCCTTTCTGTGTCATGTGGTGATAAGGTACAAACGCTCCGGATCATGATGCAGGGGAAAGCACTGGACTTGGAGTCAGGAGACTGGGTTCCAGTCATTCCTCAGCTAGGAAAGCACGGAAGAAATCTCTTCCCCTTTCTGGGCCCTAGTTTTCTCATCTCAGTAACAGAGAACTAGACTAAGTAATCCTTTCCAGTTTTAATAGCCTGGAACGCCAGGAGGTTCCTGTGTGCCCAGAGAATCCCTCAGCCTCTGCCTCTGATGCAGAGATGCTGCTTTTTCAGATTAAGGGGCTAGCTCGCACAGACTCCCCTCTCCACACGAATTTCACGCCTAGACGGCCGAGTCCCCACCTACTCACAGGGTGCGTAGAACATGACAAGAGCATGCTTCTTTTTCTTCAGGGCTTCCCGGAAGTCCACTCCCGTCAGGTGCAGCACACTGGTTTGCTTTTCTTCCCAGGCAGGCTCTGGGGGTGGGGGTGCCTCAGGACTGGAAGAAACAGAACATAACATTGATTCCTACTCCTTGGGGCATCTTTCAAATGCAGACATCCACAAAGATATACTTTAGCATGTTTTAGGGAAGCCTCTTTATATCACTGTTCAAAACCTTCTCATATATGTATATTTAAAACATCTTTTGCCAAGTGTGGTGGGGTACTCCTGTAATTCCCAATTCTAGGGAAGGCTGAGAACAAAGAACCTCTTGAGTTTGAGAGTTCTGAACTAAAGTGGGGATAAAGTCAATAGTATCCACTCTAAGTATGGCACTAATATGGTGAACCTTTGAGAGTGAAGACTCAACAGGTTGCTTGAGGAGGGCAAAAACAGGTCTGGGTCAGAAAAAAACCGAGCAGGTTAAAGCTTCCATATTGATCACCATTGGATCAGATTCATGTATGGTCATTATACTTCCATTTAGGTAAGATAGAACAGTTAAGAAGAAAGGAAGGAAGGGAGGGAGGGGGGAGACAAAGGAAAGGAGGAAGGGAGAGAGGGATGCTTTTGAGTAATGCAATTTTTAGGGCCCACTTTCCTACCCAAACTAAGAAAGAGAGAAGGTAAGATAAACATGACTTTATTGTTTTTGTACTCATTTTTTCTTCCTTCACTCACCTCAAGAATAAAAGGTGTCTTTTTTCTTTCCAAGGTTAATCCTGTGTTCTGTCTATCTCATCCCAAGTCTAAAAATGCTACTCATCCAAGAGTATGAATAAGAGTATTTGTTACAATTATTCCTTCAAACATCTTGAATCTTTGCTTTTACATGAGTTTCTTCTTTTTTGTATACAAATATAGAGAGGATTTCCTTATATTTGAAAACAAAATCTAACTTTCACTTTTGTCCCCACTAATTCTATTTCTTTTCTTCTACTGTCAAACTTTTATAACAAGTAGTCTATACCTATTGTTATTCATTTTTCATTACCCTGGAAATCTAGCTCCTCCCTCTACTACTCTATTAAAACTGCCATCCAGACCCATTTTCCTTGATATTCCTGTAATATCTGACACTATTCCTCATTGTCTCCTAGAAACTTTTTCTTTCTTAACTTCCATGACATTCCACAATCTGGCTGTGTCATCTCAGCCTCCTTTAAGTGGTTCTTATTCTTCCTTTAGTCTTCCTCAAGGTTCAGTCCTCCCATCTACAATTATCTTTTCATTCAGCACACACATGTACTCTCACAAGTTCAATTATCACCTCTGTGCATATTCCAGGTGAGAAAGATGAGAAGCAAAAAAAGGAAGGCAACATATACACTCAGCAGCTCTTCTATTGCAGTCTCATTTACTCGCACATCTTTATCATTATGAGAATGATTTTGAAATCCTTATCCTAGCACTGAGTTCTTAGCCTGCATTTCTACTGCTTGTCGGACAATTCCAAAGATGCATCACTGTCACATCAAACTTGGCATGTTTAAAGCAAACCTATCTTTAGAGACAGTATGAATTTCAGGAATTCTGGTTCCAATATTTAAATGTACTAGTGTAAATAAATCAACTGATGTCTTTGAGCCTCAGTGTTGTCATAAGTAAAATAGGGAAAATAACTTCTGCATTTCCTAATTTACAGATATATGAATATAATGTTTTGTAAACTATAAAGTGATACATAAACATGGGAGTTATTATTGACACTCAAACTGGTCAGATAATGGTAGCAACATCCATCTTGTCACCAGGCTCAGAAATTTATAGTTCTTTTTGAGTTGTTTCCTTATTTTTCATATTTAAGTTGTTACTAAATTATATTAATTCTCCTTTCACATTATTTCTTAAATGTGAGAATCACAGAACCTTAGAATTAGGCTAGACCTAATTCTAAACTTAGCAGGAATCCTTCCTGTAATATCCCCCTAAAATAAGCATCCAATTTGTATGAGAAGAAAAATCCACTTCCTCCCAAAGTAGCCCTTTCCATTTTTGAACAGTGCTAGTTATTAGAAGGCTTTTCCTTATGCCACATCTAAAAATACTTCTCTGCAACTTCTAGCTATGGCTTCTCATTGTGTTTTTTGAGAGCAAGAGGGCAACTCTGAACTCTCTTGTACTTGCCAGGTCATGTCTATCAAGAATTCTTTTCTTCTCCAGGCTAAATATCACGTGTTTATTCACTCTGTGTGTGGCATTGCCTCTAGTTTCTTCACTATCCCGTCTCCATCATGTGGAGGTACTACATCTTTTATTAAGATTCCCTTTTCTCCCCTCACACAGCTACCACCCTAGGGCAACTTCTTATCATCTCATGCAAAACACTTCTGATCTGTCTTACTGCTTCAAGTCTCTCCCCAAACGAAACTTCCTTTCACTCAGATGCCCAGAGATCTTTGTAAAGTTCAGGTAGGACCACATCAACTCCCTACTCAATCATTTCCACCAGCTTTGGCTCTCTA